>CM021102.1:203712296-203726721 GCA_007115665.2 Sequoiadendron giganteum | reverse complement strand
AGAGATTGAGAGAAAGAGATAGAGATAAGTATATATAGAAAAGGAGAGATATATATGGGGAGGAGGGAGGGAGAAGTAGAGATATATATAGAGAGATAGGGAGAGACAGGGAGGGAGAGAGAGGTGATAGAGAGAAAGGTGATATAGAGAGAGGAGGGAGGGAAGTGAGATAGAGATAATGAGAGAGGGAGAGAGGGGGGAGGAGGAAGGTGGAGAGATTGAGAGAGAGGAGGGATGGAGATGGAGTAAGGTAGAGAGGGAAGGTGGGTGAGAGGAGGGAAGAGAGAGAGGTGGTATATATATATATAGAGAGAGAGAGATCATTAAATAGGGAAGGAGGGAGGGAGTGAGAGATAGTGGTGAGATAATGAGAATTATATAGGGAAGGAATGGGAGAGGAGGAAGGTGAGGAGATTGAGAGAGAGGGGGAGAGAGAGAAGGAGGGAGGGAGAGGGAGAGATAGATAAGTATATATGGAATGAGAGATAGAGAATGAGAAGTATAGAGAGAGAGAGATGGGGGAGGGAGAGAGTGTGTGTGAGAGAGAGAAACACAAAGAGAAGAGGGAAGGTTGGGACATTGAGAGAGAGGGAGAGAGGGAATGAGAGAGAGATGGAATGAGGGAGGGAGAGGTAGAGATAAGCATATACGAAAGGAGAGATAGAGAGGGGGGAGGAGGGAGGAGGGAGGGATAAGTAGAGAGAGAGGGAGAGGTAGATAGGGAGAGAGAGGTGAGATATAGAGAGAGGAGGGAGGGAGATAGATAGAGATAAATAGAGAGGGGAGGAGGGAGGGATATAGGGAGAGAGAAATTCAATAAAGTGAATGAGAGATAGGGGAAGGAGGAAGGTGGAGAGATTGAGAGAGAGAGGAGGGAGAGTAATAAATAGACAGAGAGGGATAGGTTAGATAGAGAGAAGTAGAGAGGGAAGGTGGTTGGGATGAAGGAAGAGAGAGAGAGAGGTAGAGAGGGATAGGTTAGATAGAGTGAAGTAGAGAGGGAAGGTGGGTTGGAGGATGGAAGAGAGAGAGGCGAAGAGAGAAATTTAGAGAGGGAAGGAGGGGAGGGAAGGAAGGAGGGATGGAGGGAGAGAGAGGTTAGATAGATAGAAGTATAGAGGGAAGGAGAGAGTGTGAGAGAGGTATAGAGCATAAGGGATAAAAAATGAGTGAGATAGAGAGAGAAAGATGATACAACTTGCTAATTACTAAAATTTGACCTCGTGATTACTAAAATTTGACTAAGTCTAAAATTTGTGAGATCTTCCAAAAACTAGGATTTTCATTATAACTCTTAGAGATCTGAAACCACTCTCAAACATCTTAAAACTATATACATGAAATATAAATTAAAGTATAAGAAAGAGAAAATAAAAAAGAAGAAAAAATGTAATGTACATCGAAACACGAGTGTGATATAACGCGTTTGCATTATGGTGATGCTATTTTGAATTCAAAAAATGTGCATTTTTTAAATTTAAAAATGTGCGATTTTTGAAATTCAAACCATAACATGAGCATGTTATAATTCACTTTGCATTTTGGCTTGGTAATGACCAAGCCTAGGCTTGGTAATTACCAACTCATAATGTGAGTGTATTTTAGTAAAAATCGCTTGCATTTTCACTACTTCGGGATGAAAAAGTGAATTGGCCACTTTTTGGCCCCCCATCTTTCTACAACCACCCATGAACTAATTGCAACACTTAATATAATAGCTCATTGTTGGAGGGTTTACTTCCCAAATGAAAAGAAGGGCTCACTGCCAATGAATCGCTGCTAGAATAGAAAGAAGAAAGAATATTGTCACAATTAGACATCCATCTCAAAGAAATATAAAGATCCATCACAACATCACCAGTACATTTACAACCTTCTAAAGAATGTAGACACCTTCTACTCACTTCTTCCACTAGTCTAACACATTAAATCTTGTACTGCATTTATCACTTCACAACTTTTCACTTCACATAACACACTTCACTACTTGATTCTCTATCAACTCAGCACATTTATACCATCCTCAACCTTGAAAACAATTGACAAGGTCAGATAAGCACCTCAATCGTGCAAATTCAAATTAGGTTGACACTAAGCTTTCCTGTGGTGGAAATGAATGAAAGCGAACCACACCACACCTTAACTTGAACCCAAATACATATAAACATGCTGAAGCATATCTGTAATTAGTGTAAACACCCAAGGTCATCCAAACCTATGTTAACACCATTAAACATTCAAGTACATACTTCATTAGATCAAAAATGACTCATGGACATCATACAACACTTAAACACCATCTATAATATTCCATAAGCACTGTGAAATCCAAAAATTGTTTCACAACATTATACACCAGAAGAACATATTTGTTATGTATAACCAGTTAACCTTCCACACACTACAATAACTAAATCCAACCTTGTAGAGCACCAAAACATAAAAAAATCATATTGAAGATATATATGAGCAATATAAGCACACCCTCAGATCTACAAGACCAAAATCCAAACTACAAAGAAATGCAAAGCAAGACCATTTCTCCCAAACAACATTGCAATACACAGTTCACACACTAGTGAACACAACTTTCTCTACATAATGATCCAAAACTTGAAACTCTAAATATAAAACCACTGCACACTTTAGATCAACATATCTGAACTTCACAAGAAGATCTTCAACCATGAAGAAAGGTGGAGCAAAACCAGATCACTACTTTTCTATACTAAACACATCTCAACCACATTGTTTTCTCTTTTCTTCAATTTTCTCAAAAGAACTTGGAAACCAAGCACCAAAAACACATTCTCATCTTCTTCAACACTTCATCACCGCCAAACTACTATAGCAACTCAACCACACACAAGAGGTTGAACATCCACCAACAAAACTTATCAAAGTAGCGCTAGAGGTTGACACCAGTGACACTACTAATGACAACATAATGCAACTAATCAAGCCATCATTACAAACTTGCAACAATATCTCCATAGACCTGTTGACATTATCAATGCAACAACCTAGAACTGTTGAAATCAATGACAACACACAAGCTACTCATACTTACAACTAAACATGTGTCATATACACATGACTTGAGATAAAAAGTAAAATATCTCTAAGTAAGCCTAACTAACTAGGTTTGAATAGGTAAAAATTATATTCACATCTACCCCCCTTAAATGTAACTTAGAGGGAAAAAAAAAGTGGGTCCCAACAACTAGGCTTGATGAAGTTTCCATGTATAAACAAGTTTCTCACAAGTCTAGAGAAAAGTAGAAAACCTTGTGAGAAAACTCCTCAAAAGAGAGAACACATGAGAAGGAAAGATAAAATTCTTTAAAAAGTTATCCCAAAAAAATTAAGAATATGAAAAACATCATGAATCATGAAGAAGTTACAAACTTTGCTAAGAAATAATTGGTGTACTACTAGAACTAAAGAATATCCACTAAAATAAAATGAGGATCAAGATCAAGGAGGAAAAATTATACACAATTGACCCTAATCAAACTAATCAAACAATACAAAGATGGTGATATATCTATAATTAGTGTAAACACCCAAGGTCATCCAAACCTATGTTAACACCAATAAACATTCAAGTACATACTTCATTAGATCAAAGATGACTCATGGAAATTATACAACACTTAAACACCATCTATAATATTCCATAAGCACTGTGAAATCAAAAAATTGTTTCACAACATTATACACCAGAAGAACATATTCATTATGTATAACTAGTTAACCTTCCACACACTACAATGACTAAATCCAACCTTGCAGAGCACCAAAACATAAAAAACTCATATTTAAGATATATATGAGCAATATAAGCACACCCTCAGATCTATAAGACCAAAATCCAAACTACAAAGAAATGAAAAGCAAGACCATTTCTCCCAAACAACATTGCAATACACAGTTCACACACTAGTGAACACAACTTTCTCTACACAACAATCCAGAACTTGAAACTCTAAATATAAAACCACTGCACACTTTAGATCAACATATCTGAACTTCACAAGAAGATCTTCAACCATTAAGAAATGAAGAGAAAAACCAGATCACTACTCTGCTATACTAAACACATCTCAACCACATTGTTTTCTCTTTTCTTCAAATTTTCTCAAAATCACTTGGAAATCAAGCACCAAAAACACATTCAGATCTTCTTCAACACTTCTTCATCACCACCAAACTACTATAGAAACTCAGCCACACACAAGAGGTTGAACATCCACCAACAAAACCTATCAAAGTAGCACTAGAGGTTGACACCAGTGACACTACTAATGACAACATAATGAAACTAATCAAGCCATCTATTATGTCTTGCATAACCATCACATCTTTTGCCTTGGTCAAAATGGGTCCCCCTTTGTTTATTTTTACATCTTGTTGTTTTTCAAACAAAGTCTGGAGTCGTTTGCTTCCAACACTTTGTTTTATTTTTGGTTTAGTCTGTCGGAACCGGGGCCGAAACCAAATCGGGTTCTAAAACTTGAAGCAAAACTCGTTCCGAGCCCCATCCTGACAGTCTTGCTTTTTGATCATTTGTTTTGTATATGTCCGAGTCAGATCCGGAGTGGGCATTAAGTTGATGTTTATTCAAAATTGCAAAATCAAATTGCGTTCCGCCTCCGCCTCCGCTTTTTCAACTTTTTTTTCTTCTATGTTCTTATGTTAAGTTTTATTATGTCGGTCTTTTGTTTTACGTTTTGTGTTTTGTTTTGTTTTATGTTTTTTTAGTGGACTCGGACTCAGAACAGGAATGAAGTTAAGAAATTTCTTAAGTTTCCGAATGAGTTTCCATTCTGACTCTGCCCCCGCCGCTTCTTGGTCGTTGACTTTTTGGCCAAAGTTGCACTGTAGTGAACTGTTGGTTCTCTTCCAGTTCCAACTCCACCTAATTGCATTTAGTGCATTAATGACAACTGTTGGTGTAGGTAAGAGCTTTGATTTTACCTTCATTAAGGATTAAACGTATTATTATTATCATTGTTAAAATCTTGAAGAGTGAAGAAGAGCAGCTGCGGAGTTCATTTGAGCAAATCGATTGAAGGAGGAGAGGATTATTGTTGTGAATCAAATCAGAAGGTTAGCTGGGTTCTGTTGTGTTCGGGGTAGGGTTTCTTATTGTTGTTTTTCTTCATTTATTTACTGTTGTGTTTTTGTGTTTATTTGTGCTTTGAATCATTTAATTTTAAACGAATTCATGGTTCTTGGTATGTTTGTTTGAGTAGGTTCTTGCTTTATTTGTTTGTCTAGTTATTTCTTCATTTCTTTTGCTTTTGTTTTTTGATTCTTTGTGTTTTAGGGCACGGTCACTTTCACGTTTTAGTCATGATCGCTTTGTGCTATTTTGATTTGCAGTAAGTTAGATTAAATTGAGGTTTTAAAATGGCGTTGGTTAAATTAGGGATTTACAGTGAGGTAGACTAAATTCATGTTTTTACAGTGAGTTAGGGTTAGTTAAATCTATTGTTTTACTTAGGTTTCATTGCGCATTTCATTAGGTTAAGTTAGCAGGGGTTAAATCCGTGCCCTAGTTTTATCGGGTTTTCTAAATTAGGGTTTCGTGTCTTTCTGAGATCACATTTAAAAGGTTTAAAGTATGATGCCCTAAAATATAGTCATCCCCACGGTCATATGGGCATGGTCGATTTCATGATGTATTTAAGCCCTCTTTTTATTTAATATGACCTTAATTTTAACCATGGAGTTATGCTTTAAAGTTGATAAAATTATTGATGATGTCATCGTTACCATGGTCAGAAGTGGGATCGAAATTGATTTAGAGTCTTGAATGTATTTTATGTTTAGTGTCAATTCCATTTTCCATCCCGTCTCTGATTTTGCTACTAGTAAGAACCTTTACTTTATAAAATGTTTACCTGGCGGAAGCGGAAGCAGAACCGGACCCGAATATGAAAACATAAAATCTGAAGGAAACCGAATCAGTTTCCATTCTGATTCCAATTCTGATCACTATTTCACTTTTGACTCCGAGTCCGCTTCTTATTAGTACAGTGTTCATTCCAGTTCTGACTCCGAGCCTGACAGTGTTTTGAAAGAAGATTATTTAAGGTGTTTTCTGCCTGGTTCCACCTCAGATGTATGTTTAGAAGGTATGATTTGAAAACACATTTTGAGATATTTCATTCAAAGATCTAATTGGAGGTTTTTGTGGCAGGAAAGCTAGAAAATGTCAGGAACATCAGGAGAAGCTGCTCAAAGGAATTGGCCTACAGGAACATCAAAGGCAGCGCCCAAACCAAAGAAGATGAAGCCGGAAGAGTTGCCTTATACCCTGAGGTATATTCATAGGAGTCCGGTTGTGAAAGTAAGCAAAGTAGAATCAGATTGGTCGGATATCACCGATACCAATTTGGGCTAGTACAATTTCGAGGAACTAGATGCAGAAATCTTTGCAGAACGGGAAGGTCTAACAGGAAGGACACAAAGAATAGTTGATTCCGGTTTGGCACATATCACTTTGTTTCCCCTGTCAATCCAATGCCTAGAATTGATCTTAAAAGCAGTCAATGCCTATAATCCTGCTACCAGACAGTTCATGGATTCTTAGAACAATGTGATTATTGATCTTACTCCTCAAGCATTGCAAAGTATATTCAATGTCCCAGATCCTAAGAACTTGGTGCAGTTGGATGAGGTAGAAGCCTTAGAGAAGTATAGCCAGTACAATGACTACAATAAATCTCATTTGAATAAAAGATGGTTGAATATAGAAAAGAAATCTTTGAGCAAGTTTGCAGACCAGCCAAAGAGGGAAAATTTCTATAAAGAGGTGTTAGATTTGATCATGATGCTATCTAGAGTTTTTGGGAAGAGAGATACATTGCGGTTCAAGGAGTGGATGTTTCCTTTCATCCAGACAATCTTAGATGGAGTCCAGTAGTTTGATTGGCCGATGATTGTGTCGAATGCTATCCATGATCAGCTGACTAACATCAGAAACACTAAGTGTTTCTTTATGACTTCTTATATTGTGTATGCAGCAGCAAGGTTGGGTATTTTCCCAGGTTTGAATAGAGTGGGAATAATGGGAGTCTTGGATAGACAAAAGAAAGTGTGGGAGCACTATAACCAGTTGTCTCTTCAGGTTGCTGAGACTCAGTTCAGAAGAGTCAATGATGCATTCATATATGTAGTCATCAACCAATTGAATGGAGATGCAGGGTACAGGTTGAGTCAAGAAGCCATGGCATTCATTGTTGAATGGGGATGTTGGTACATTCAATACCCCAAATTCACATATTTCAGGTTAGCTGGTTTTGAAGGCCATCCACATTTGCTTCCAAGGTGTTGCAATAATAGAATAGTGTTGAGGGAATTTGTATATCAAGCTCTTGGAGTCAATGCTAGGTTTGGAATAAAGCATAAAATAGGATGTCACAAGTTCCCCATGAAGTTCGGTGAGTATGGTTGTCAGCATCTGGTAGGAGGAAAGGTTGTTTGCAATGAGCTAATACAGTTGAAATTGGGATTATACACAGCTTGTAGGCACTTTGATCCAAAGGGTAAGATGTATGATTTGTTACCTTCAGTGTTTGACAAGCATTTTAATCTATTAGAAGACTTCTGGAGTGACCAACAAGATGAGTATGATCTAAGAAAGAAAAATTATGAAAGATTGTCCGTCTCACTCATGTCAGAACTTGGTGTTAAAGATAACGTTCCTGACACATTGGTGGATGATGGAATTGTATTGGATCCATCCTATGAAGCTTTGAACATTGGTACCAAGAGCCTGGATCCAATTGACTGAGATGCTGAAGAAACCATGGATATTAAGAGGATTGGAAGGAAAATATTGGATAGAAGTGTACAATGGTTAGTTTTAAGAAGCAATACTCCTCAAGGACCAACCCCTAAAAAGGGTAAAGGATACAAAAGGATCGAAAGGAAGACACCTCCTAAAGAACCTTTGGAGTTCTTTCCTCCAGATATCGAAGAGATGGAACTTGAGGCGGTAAATGACGAAAAGGAAACACAAGAGGGAGATGTTCAAAAGGGATCGACTGTTTCAACACTGGCCCTAGTAGAATCTTCTACTCAAGTCTCAGTAGCAAAGCGGCAAGGTAAAGAGGTGGAAAAGGAAACTCTTTATGACATAGCTGAATCCTTAAAGGGAAAAGGAATAGAGGTTCATGATGTTGGAACTGATTCAGATAAGACTGAGTCAGAAAAAGATATACAAGAAAATATGCCTCTAGAGGAGGATACTGAGTAGTTTTTGACACAAGAAGATCAATGGATGTTGTTTGAAGAGGTGAAAAAGGATTTTGATGCAAGGGCTGCAATATTGGAGAAACAAAAGGAAATTGATGCCAAGGTACAAGCTGATGTTATATTGCATGAGCAACAATTAAAAGCCAAACAAATTGAAGCTAAGGCAACAACTGATGAAGTAGAGAAACATAAAAGACAAGAAGAACATGAACTCAAGGTCAAAGAAGAGAGTGACAAGTTGGAACTAATACAAAAGATTCATGACCTTGAAGAAGAGAAGGCAAGAAACTAGAGGGAGAAATAAATCTTGGTTGCTAAGTTGAAACTTGCAGAAGAAGCTCACCGAAAAGAAGAAGAAACAGAAAGATTAAGAAATGAAAAGGATGTTGAAGAGCTGGTGAGGAAGCAGCAAGAAGAAGAAGCAAAGGTAGAAAAGCTTAAAGCTTTAGAGGCAGAAAGACTAGAGAGAGAAAGGCTAGAGGCTTTAGAGAAAGAGAAATTGGAAAAAGAAGCTCTAGAGAAGGAAAAATTAGAGAAAGAAAGAATAGAAAAGGAAAGATTGGAAAGGGAAAAGTTGGAGAGAGATTGACTGGAGGAAGAAAGGTTGAAGAAGGAAGAAGAAGAGAAGAAGATACAAGAACAAAAAGATAGGGAAGAGGCTGAAAATCTTGTACAGATGCATATAGTGCAAGAACTACAAGAGAAATCAAGGGTTGACTCTCAACTCCAGGTAAATGTGCAGCCACCTTCTACTACTATTGCTTCCTCTTCCTCTATGATGAATGCTGCTCCAAGTTCTCCCACTTGGTTAAAACTGGACCTGCAGAAAAGGGTGGTAACACCTTCACAACCTCTCAATTGGGAGGATACGATGAAGGGGATTCAACAAGAGAGGCCTAAAAAGAAGGCCAAGATCCTACACTATACCAGACTCATGGACAAAGGAGAGATTGTTGCTGAGTGTGCCATGCCAATGACAGAAAAGGAGGTAGGGGACATGCAACTAACAGATTATCAGTTGAGTACTGTCAACTTGGGAAGTCCCACTAGGAATCAGCAGATGAACCTAATTGATGTAGTGGCTTCAACAACCAAGTCAAAAATGATAAAAGATAAACAGAAGAAAGATGAGCTTAAGGCTCAGTTGGATCAATTACATTCATTTTGGAAAAGTGTCTCCTCTCTGAGATCAAAATAGGTAATGGTCATTGAGACTCCAATTTTGTTAAGCAAGAAGAAGGTAGATGATTTGGTGTAGGTAAGAGACAAAGCGAAGATGGTAGATAGATGGGTGGACAAGTTGAATCGGGAAGTAGGTGAAGTTTTGGTTGAGGATTTTGAAATTTACAAAGGCACTGAAGAGTTAATAAGAGAAATGCATCTATATATTGAAGCATCGGAGAAATAAGAAGAGGAGTATAAAGAGTATATAAAAAATTAGAGAAAGTTAATACATTGCCTTTGACTACTCTTCTTGAAAAGTCAATACTTGAGGAAGATAATAAATATTTTGTTAGAAAAACCTCTTGTATACTCCGATTCAGAGCAGATTTCTTGTGTAAACATAGGAGTGAGGTTCAAGAGGCTATTAATAATCTGACTAAACAGTTTGAGGAGCTAGAAGCAGTCATTGCTATCATTGTAGATGTAAATGTATTAACCAAGGAAGGCATGCCTTTGAGTCAGATCAAAGAGAAATGGGATGAAATATTTAGAGGACTCATGCAGAAAGGAGATGATGGAGAAGATTTGATGATAGATCGACTAATGGATGTCAAAGAGGAAATAAAAGCTGCTAGAAGAGAGTTGGCAAAGATAAAAGGTATGAGAGGGTTTGTTGCAGAAGAGTTGGAGCCAATTAAGTTTGAGGATAGCTAGGTTGATGGGCCAAAAATAGATATATTACAGCAAGTCTTCGCTAGTTATGATGAGTTCATTGCAGATCCAGCTTCACATGCATAGATCTCTAGCATGCATGATTTTCTTCTTCTTTACATGTTGCATGCAGCACTGATAGTTTTGAGGCGCATGGCATTTTTCTCTTCTATTTTCTATTCTCTAGTTTAACTGAATGTCTAATGTAATAACTCAAGATCAAATTGATCTGAGTTTCCAAGAGAATTTTAGTTCCTAAAAAGGTGGATGACCTAAAATAGAAGTGGAGTTCAAATTTTGTATATCTATAAATACCCTTTGGGTATCATATTGTAAGGGTCAGCTAATTGACAATAGAATTGGATTACCTGATATTAGGAGATAGAATTTTGTAGTGATTACTGAGATACATTGTACTAGATACTTTACAGTTAATAAATTTACAAGTTTTTACACAATATGGTGTTAGAATGGAGTTCTACTTGATAAGGCCGATAAGTTATAATCTATCTGAATGCTAGTGATTCTGCTAAAGCATGCTAGTTTCTTATGTGATGAAATTCATTAGAAGAAACCAGATTTAAGGATTATCTTGTTAGATTATCATTGAATTGAAGTTATCAAATTCTGTTGATCTATGACCTTGGCAATGAATGGATGTATGTTCTTTTAAAATCTTGGAGATAGTTGTGATATGCAAATAGTGGTATTAAATTAAGCACCTTAGATGCATGCAATGGTATAGTTTATTTTGTAAATTGCGTCACGCTTTGGTTTTGTGATCTGTTAGAAAACATTCATTATTGAAGGTATATGTCCAGATGCTAGATAAATTTGATTCATATTTACTGGTTTACCCTTTGATCTATCTTTTTCTTTTGTTTAAAACCCCCTTTATTTACAAGAACGGTTTGATAAAATGAGTCATTGCTTGATCCTTTTGTTACCAGGACAGGCCCCTTGAATATTACAATTGCATGAACTGATTGAGTGACACCAGACAGTTGAGAACCAACTACCAGGACCTTGGGAGTTAGGCTACTATATGTGTTCTTTCTTTTTCAGGAGAAATAGAGTAGAAATATTTTTTTTTAACGTTGTTTGTGTCATTTTCACCATCAACAGAAATTGGAGCTAGAAGGAGGGCCTGAAAAGACAAGCTAGCTCGCATAGTGTCTTTCTCACCGAAGAAATATGGAAGGATTTTGAGATCCTCTACTGACCCTAAACCTTTACAAGAATTACAAACCCCGGTAAGACCTAGGCCCCATGCTCGTAGGGTTTTGATACCTACACTACCACCACCACTCACTCCACCTGGATTCCCACCAAATCCACCTACACCACCACCAGTTCAACCTACATCACCACCTCCAATTAGGCCTGTATCACCACCAATTCAGCCTATACCTACTCAATGAATCCCACCAATGGCTTACTTTGTGAATAATCTGTCTCCATTAGGGACTATTCCTGGGGGATTCCATGATTTACCAAAGAACCCAGAGAAGTTCTATCCTAAATACATGCATGGCGAATTGAGAAGTGTTGAGGAACACATATAGGCATTCAAAGATGCTTGCACACAAGCTCAAGTTGCTCATCAAGATGTGGTATGTAGATTTTTTCCCTACTGTTTAGGAGATATGGCATTTAATTGGTATCTAAATCTGCCTCAAGGATCTATTCTGGGTTGGACAGATTTAGAAAATGCTTTTATTAATCAGTTTAGGGTTTATGTAGACCCTGCCATATTATATCACCAGTTTTCCACCATAAGAAAGTAACATCATGAACCACTTCCTTTGTTCAACACTAGGTTCCAAAGGATGTATCATAGGCTACAAGAGCCTTACTTACTGCCAGAGGCTATGGCCATATAGGCGTATCTGAGAGTTGTTGATCCTTTGATTGGCATGTTCTTGCAAAGAACTTATCAACCTAATGAGATTGACTCTCTGTCTAAAATTTATCATTTGGCTATCAAATTACAATAGCAAATAAGTCTTCAATCCAGAGGTTTAGGAGCGGCTCTTCCTCCCATGAATTTTCAAATGCCTAATCCACCCTTATATAACATTGTCCCAGGGATGTCTTATTCCCAATATGGACCTGTATCTGAGTTACAAGCTCCACCTACTATGCCTTTCTTCGGAAATGGCATGCAAGATCACTCCCATCAACCTCAACATCAACCTCAAAATCAATGACAAGAAATAGGAGGATCAACCCATGTCCATTCCCCATCCATAGTATAGAATGTTCAAAATGAACATACTATTCAATTGACTAGTGAGGTAGAGACTCTCAAAAAGACTCTATCTCAAATGTCCAATGACATGGCACAACTTAGGCAAAACCCTCCTCCCAACCAAAACTAGAATTACAACAATCAGGGAAGTTATAATACTCAGGGAAATTACTCCAATCAAAACCAAAATTAGAACACCAATCGGAATTTCCAGAATCAGAACTCCTCAAATCAAAATTACCAAAATCAAAATAGAGGATACAATCAGAGGTTCAATAACAACAACAAAAACAATAGGCAATGGAACACTGGACCTAACAATGGAGGAGTTCCTCATAATTATCAATCAAATGAGGAAAGACCACATACTGCTAATGTTGATGATTTGAATTTTATGACCAATTGGTGTAGGTTTCATGATACGGCAGCACATTCTGAGGTCAATTGCCCAGAAATGGAGAAAATTGTGAAAATTGCATAGGCTAATTCCCATCCTCCGGCAGGAAATTCCAATCAGGATAATGGGCCAGTTAGCACTGCTACGACTTATGAAACCATTAAAGAAAAATATCAGTTTCCTATGCAAGGAGATAATGAGCCAGAGGAAGACGTATATGATGCTCAAGATTTTCAGTCCAAAGGAGGTCACTTTCTGAGAAATCAGAATAAGGGCCCATTCACTACATCTGCACCCCCTAATAGCATGGTCCCACCTAACCAGAATGTAGATAATAATCCACCACTACCAAAGGGACCTTCTGATTCTTAGAATAGATGTAATCCGCCTCCTTTTCCTAAATATCAAGTTAGGAATGATTCAGAGTTTGATTTCGTTGCAGAATTATAGAGGTAGAAGATATCTTTGTCTTTCTTTGATATCATGAAGTGGTGCCCAGCTCAACAGGAGGTGGTATTAAAAGCTTTGGAGGAGATAGATCCCTTAAAGGGAAAAGGTAAAGTGACTCCAGCAAAGGAAATGAATGCAGTTATGTATAAAGGTAAGACCAGTACCCCACCTTTTCTGTTAAGCTTAAGGATCTTTGCAAATAATTTGTACAATTGCTTATTAGACTCTGGAGCATCAAGGAATGTCATGCCTTTTTCGATTTGTAAGAAGTTAGGATTGAGTCCTATCCCAACCAATAAGAAGGTGATTCAGTTGGATAAAACCAAAGTCAATGTTGTAGGTGAATTGAAAAACATGCTTGTACAAGTTGGATCAGATCCAAGGATCCAAACCTACATAGATATCCAAGTAGCTAATATCCCAAAAACATATGGGATGCTTCAAAGTTGAGAGCTAATGAAGAGTATAGGTGGATATCTGTCCTTGGATTTCTCGCACATGTGGTTACCATGGAAAGGAGTTGCCACATAGATAAGAATTGAAAGTGAACCTAGGCTCAAACACATGATCACAAAATATGATGCTTCAAATGAAGTAGCATTATTTGAGACTGAGATAGGTGTTTACAAACAAGAGGAAGTTCTTACTTTCTACGTAATTAGCCTTGATGATACATTACCCCTAGATCATAGTGACCCGATGATCTGCATCAACCAGCAGGTTTTAATAAGGAAATTGCAACAAGATAAGCTAGTTTTAGGAGCAAAAAATTATTTGAGTAGTTTGTTGCTCCCTAATTGGTGTAGGATTCACTATCATAATCATTCAAAGTTAACATGTCAATCATGCTTAGATATTCTAAGTCATGTAGATCAGCCTCAACAGGTGTGTCAAGAGAAACAATCCCATACTCCCACCAATGAGTTTTCTTTCCAAGTTAAGGATGCAACTATTCTTACACGGGCTACTCTTTCTCAACAAGAAGGTTCTTCACCAGAAGAACAAACTCAGGTTGTGTATTCTGAAACTCAAGAGGAGATTAAGGTATCCCAGTTCCTATTTGAGACACCAGCTCCAGATACTTTTCCCATACCTAAGGCATTGATGAGAAATGAGTTGGATTGCAACTTAACCCAAGAGGGTGTTCAGGAAGTAGTTGTTGAACAAATTGAGAACATAGAAAA
>CM021102.1:203677567-203712196 GCA_007115665.2 Sequoiadendron giganteum | reverse complement strand
TCACAAAAGGTTGCATGAATTGAGACTCCTGTTTTGCTAAGAAAAAAGGAGGTTGTGTATTTGATGCAGGTTAGAGGTAAGGTGGAGATGGTTGACAAGTGGATAGACAAAGTGAACCGGGAGGTAGGTGAGGTTTTGGAAAAGGGGTTTGAAACCTATAAGGAGGCGGAAGGAGTAATAAAAGAGATGCATCAATATATTGAGGCCTCCGAGAAGTTAGAAGAAGAGTACAAAGAGTATAGTGAAAAGTTGGAGAAGATAAATACATTGCCTCTAACTACTCTTTTAGAAGAATCTATACTCGAAGATGATAATAAAGATTTTGTAGAAAAGACTTCTCATATCCTTAAGTTTAGGACTGGCTTCTTGAGCAAACATAAGGAGGAAATTCAGGGAGCAGTTAATAATTTAACTGAGCAGTTGGAGGAGTTGGAAGCGGTTATGGCTATAATAGTAGATGTGAATGTAATGACTAAAGATGGCATGCCGTTAAGTCAGGTTAGAGAGAAATGGAGGGAAAGATTCCAAGGACTCATGCAGGATGATGGAGAAGACTTGGTAATAGATCAACTTGTAGAGGTCAAGGAAGAGATAAAAGCTGTAGGAAGAGAGTTGGTCAAGGTAAAAAGCATGAAAGAATTTGTTGCAGTTGAGTTGGATCACATCAAATTTGAAGATAACTGGATTGATGGGCCAGCTTTGGATATGCTACAACAGGTCTTCACAAGTTATGATGAGTTCATAGTGGATCCAGCATCACATGCATAAAATCTTGCATGCATGATATTCTTCTTCCTTGCATGATGCATGATGATCTTCTTCCTTGCATGTTGCATGCATGCAGCACTAGCAGTCTCAAGGACATGGGATCTTCTTTTCTCCTATGTTCTATCTTCTATTGTTAGATCAAACTGAATGTTTAATGTAAGAACTCAAGATCGAAATTGATCTGAGTTTCCAAGACAGTTGATTGTTCCTAAAAAGGTGGAAAACCTAAGATAGAAGTAAAAGTTCGAACTTCTTTTTTGTATTCTATAAATACCAGTGGGGTATTACATTGTAAGGGTCGGCTAATTGAGAATTGGATTGGCTTACCTAGTGTTAGGAGATAGAATTTTCAGAGAGCATTTTGCAGAGATACATTGTACCAGATCTTGTTTATAGTTAATAGAATTGCAGGTTTACGAAATATGGAGTTTGGCATTAAATTGTGTGTTGGATAAGGTTAATGAGTTATAATCCACTTGAATGCCAGTGATTGTGCTGAAGCATGATAGTTTCTTATATGATGAAAGTCATTAGAAGAAACCAGGTTTAAAGATTATCTTGTTAAATTGTCATTGAATTAAGGTTATTAAAGTCTGTTGATCTATAGTTTTAATGATGAATGAATGTGTGTGGTTTTGAGATTTTGGAAATATTTGTGATAGGCGAATAGAGGAATTGAATTAAGCACCTAAGATGTATATGATGGTACAGTTATACTGTGGGTTGTGTCATGTTATGGTTTTTGTGATTGGTTAAGAAAACATTCATTATTAAAAGTATATGTCTGGATAGTAGATAAATTTAATTCATACTTACTGATTTACCCCTCGGATCTATCTTTTTCTTTTATTTTAAACCCCTTGATTTAAAAAAACTATTTTGACAAAGAGAGTCATAGCTTGAATCCTTTGTTACCAGTCCAGGCCCCTTGAATATTATACTTGCATGAACCAATTGAGTGACATCAGACAGTTGAGAACCAACTACCAGGACCTTGGGAGTTAGGTCACTACATGTAGTCTTTCTTTTTTAGGAGAAATAGAGTAGAAATATTCTATTTTAATATTGTTTGTGTCATTTTAACCATCAACAGAAACTTCATCAAGCCTAGTTGTTGGGACCCACTTTTTTTTCCCTCTAAGTTACATTTAAGGGGGGCAGATGTGAATACAATTTTTACCTAATCAAACCTAGTTAGTTAAGCTTACTTAGAGATATTTTACTTTTTATCTCAAGTCATGTGTATATGACACATGTTTTGTTGTAAGTATGAGTAGCTTGTGTGTTGTCATTGATGTCAACAGTTCTAGGTTGTTGCATTGATAATGTCAACAGGTCTATGGAGATATTGTTGCAAGTTTGTAATGATGGTGTTGATGGTGAAAATGACACAAACAACATTAAAAAAAAATATTTCTACTCTATTTCTATTGAAAAAGAAAGACAACACATAGTAGCCTAACTCCTAAGGTCCTGGTAGTTGGTTCTCAACTATCTGGTGTCACTCAATCGGTTCATGCAACTATAATATTCAAGGGGCCTATGCTGGTAACAAAAGATTCAAGCAATGACTCATTTTATCAAACCATTCATGTAAACAAAGGGGGTTTTAAACAAAAGAAAAAGATAGATCAAAGGGTAAACCAGTAAATATGAATCAAATTTATGTAGCATCTAGACATATACCTTCAATAATGAATGTTTTCTAACAGATCACAAAACCAAAGCCTGATGCAATTTATAGAATAAACTATACCATTGCATGCATCTAAGGTGCTTAATTTAATACCACTATTCACATATCAAAACTATCTCCAAGATTTCAAAAGAACATAAATCCATTCATTGCCAAGGTCATAGATCAACAGACTTTGATAACTTCAATTCAATGATAATCTAACAAGATAATCCTTAAATTTGGTTTCTTCTAATGACTTTCATCACATAAGAAACTAGCATGCTTCAACATAATCACTGGCATTCAGATAGATTATAACTTATCAGCCTGATCAAGTAGAACTCCATTCTAACACCACATTGCGTACAAACTTGTAACTTTATTAACTGTAAAGTATCTAGTACAATGTATCTCAATAATCACTACAAAATTCTATCTCCTAATATCAGGTAAGCCAATTCTATTCTCAATTAGCCGACCCTTACAATATGATACCCAAAGGGTATTTATAGATATACAAAATTCGAACTCCACTTCTATTTTAGGTCATCCACCTTTTTAGGAACTAAAATTCTCTTGGAAACTCAGATCAATTTGATCTTGAGTTCTTACATTAGACATTCAGTTAAACTAGAGAATAGAAAATAGAAGAGAAAAATGCCATGCATCTCAAAACTGTCAGTGCTGCATGCAGCATGCAAAGATGAAGAAAATCATGCATGCTGAAGATCTATGCATGTGAAGCTGGATCTACAATGAACTCATCATAACTGGAGAAGACTTGCTGTAATATATCTATTTCTGGCCCATCAACCCAGTTGTCCTCAAACTTAATTTGCTCCAACTCTTCTCCAGCAAACCCTCTCATACCTTTTATCTTTGCCAACTCTCTTCTAGCAGCTTTTATTTCCTCTTTAACATCCATTAGTCGATCTATCATCAGATCTTCTCCATCATCTCCTTTCTGCATGAGTCCTCTAAATCTTTCATCCCATTTCTCTTTTATCTGACTCAAAGGCATGCCTTCCTTGGTTAATACATTTACATCTACAATGATAGCAATGAATGCTTCCAGCTCCTCCAACTATTTAGTTAGATTATTAATAGCCTCTTGAACCTCACTCCTATGTTTACACAAGAAATCTGCTCTAAATTGGAGTATACGAGAGGTTTTTCCAACAAAATCTTTATTATCTTCCTCAAGTATTGACTATTCAAGAAGAGTAGTCAAAAGCAATGTATTAACTTTCTCTGATTTCTGACTATACTCATTATACTCCTCTTCTTGTTTCTCTGATGTTTCAATATATAGATGCATTTCTCTTATTAACTCTTCAGTGCCTTTGTAAACTTCAAAAACCTCAACCAAAACTTCACCTACTTCCCGATTCAACTTGTCCACCCATCTATCTACCATCTCTACTTTGCCTCTTACTTGCACCAAATCATCTACCTCCTTCTTGCTTAACAAAATTGAAGTCTCAATGATCGCTACCTATTGTAATCTTGGAGAGGAGACACTTTTCAAAAATGAATTTAATTGATGCAACTGAGCCTTAAGCTCATCTTTCTTTTGTTTATCTTTTATCATTCTTGACTTAGTTGTTGAAGCCACTACATCAATTAGGTTCATTTGTTGATTCCTAGTGGGCCTTCCCAAGTTGACAGTACTCAACTAATAATCTATTAGCTGCATGTCCCCTACCTCCTTTTTTGTCATTGGCATGGAACACTTAGCAACAATCTCTCTTTTGTCCGTGAGTCTGGTAGAGTGTAGGATCTTGGCCTTCTTTTTAGGCCTCTCTTGTTCAATCCCCTTCATCATATCCTCCCAATTGAGAGGTTGTGAAGGTGTTACCGCCCTTTTCAGCAGGTCCAATTTTAACCAAGTGGGAGCACTTGGAGCAGCAGTCATCATAGAGGAAGAGGAAGCAATAGTAGTAGAAGGTGGCTGCATATTTACCTGGAGTTGAGAGTCAACCCTTGAATTCTCTTGTTGTTCTTACACTATATGCATCTGTACAAGATTTTCAGCCTCTTCCCTATCTTTCTATTCGTGTATCTTCTTCTCTTCTTCCACCTTTCTTCCTCCAGTAGAACTCTCTCCAACTTTTCCCTTTCCAATCTTTCCTTTTCTGTTCTTTCTTTCTCTAATTTTTCCTTCTCTCGAGCTTCTTTTTCCAATTTCTCTTTCTCTAAAGCCTCTAGCCTTTCTCTCTCTAGTCTTTTTGCCTCTAAAGCTTTAAGCTTTTCTACCTTTGCTTCTTCTTCTTGCTGCTTCCTCACCAGCTCTTCGGCATCCTTTTCCTTTCTTAATCTTTCTGTTTCTTCTTCTTTTCGGTGAGCTTCTTCTGCAAGTTTCAACTTAACAACCAAGATTTCTTTCTCCCTCTGGTTTCTTGCCTTCTCTTCTTCAAGGTCATGAATCTTTTGTATTAGTTCCAAATTTTCACTCTCTTCTTTGACCTTGAGCTCATGTTCTTGTTTCCTTTTACGTTTCTCTACTTCATCAGCTGCTGCCTTAGCTTCAATTTGTTTGGCTTTTAATTGTTGCTGGTGCAATATAACATCAGCTTGTGCCTTGGCATCAATTTCCTTTTGTTTCTCTAATACTGCAGCCCTTGCATCAGAATCATTTTTCACCTCTTCAAACAACGTCCATTGATCTTCTTGTGTCAAAACATGCTTAGTATCCTCCTCTAGAGGAATATTTTCTTGTATATCTTTTTCTGACTCAGTCTTATCTGAATCAGTGCCAACATCATGAACCTCTATTCCTTTTCCCTTTAAGGATTCAACTATGTCATAAAGAGTTTCCTTTTCCACCTCTTTACCTTGCCACTTTTCTACTAAGACTTGAGTAGAAGATTCTCCTAAGGCGGGTGTTGAAACAGTTGATCCCTTTTGAACATCTCCCTCTTGTGTTTCCTCTTCGTCATCTACCACCTCAAGTTCCATCTCTTCGATATCTGGAGGAAATAAATCCAAAGGTTCTTTAGGAGGTGTCTTCCTTTTGATCCTTTTGTAACCTTTACCCTTTTTAGGGGCTGGTCCTTGAGGAGTATTGCTTCTTCAAACCAACCATTGTACACTCCTATCCAATACCGTCCTTCCAATCCGCTTAATATCAATGGTTTCTTCAGCATCCCAGTCAATTGGATCTAGGCTCTTGGTACCAATGTTCAAAGCTTCATAGGATGGATCCAATACAATTCCATCATCTTTCATAATTTTTCTTTCTTAGATCATACTCATCTTGTTGGTCACTCCAGAAGTCTTCTAATAGATTAAAATGCTTGTCAAACACCGAAGGTAACAAATCATACATCTTACCCTTTGGATCAAAGTGCCTACAAGCTGTGTATAATCCCAATTTCAACTGTATTAGCTCACTGCAAACAACCTTCGCTCCTACCATATGCTGACAGCCATACTCGCCCAACTTCATGGGGAACTTGTGACATCCAGTTTTATGCTTTATTCCAAACCTAGCATTGACTCCAAGAGCTTGATATACAAATTCCATCAACACTATTTTGTTACTGCAACACCTTGGAAGCAAATGTGGATGGCCTTCAAAACCAGCTAACCCTAAATATGTGAATTTGGGGTATTGAATGTACCAACATCCCCATTCAGCAATGAATGCCATGGCTTCTTGACTCAACCTGTACCCTGCATCTCCATTCAATTGGTTGATGACTACATATATGAATGCATCATTGACTCTTCTGAACTGAGTCTCAGCAACCTGAAGAGACAACTGGTTATAGTGCTCCCACACTTTCTTCTATCCATCCAAGACTCCCAATATGCCCACTCTGTTCAAACCTGGGAAAATACCCAACCTTGCTGCTGCATACACAATATAAGAAGTCATAAAGAAACACTTATTGTTTCTGATGTTAGTCAGCTGATCATGGATAGCATTCGACACAATCATCGGCCAATCAAATTGCTGGACTCCATTTAAGATTGTATGGATGAAAGGAAACATCCACTCCTTGAACCGAAATGTATCTCTCTTCCCAAAAACTCTAGATAGCATCATGATCAAATCTGACACCTCTTTATAGAAATCTGCCCTCGTTGGCTGGTTTGCAAGCTTGCTCAAAGATTTCTTTTCTGTCTTCAACCATCTTTTATTCAAATGAGATTTATTGGAGTCCTTGTACTAGTTGTACTTCTCTAAGGCTTCTACCTCATCCAACTACACAAAGTTTTTAAGATCTGGGACATTGAATATACTTTGCAATGCTTGAGGAGTAAGATCAATAATCACATGGTTCTGAGAATCCATGCACTATCTGGTAGCAGGATTATAGGCACTGGCTACTGTTAAGATCAATTCTGGGCATTGGATTGACAAGGGAAACAAAGTGATATGTTCCAAATCGGAATCAACTATTCTTTGTGTCCTTCCTATTAGACCTTCTCGTTCTGCAAAGGTTTCTACATATAGTTCCTCAAAATTGTACTGGCCCAAATTGGTATCGGTGATATCCGACCAATCTGATTCTATTTTGCTTACTTTCACAACCGGACTCCTATGAATATACCTTAGGGTATAAGGCAACTCTTCCAGCTTCATCTTCTTTGGTTTGGGCGCTGCCTTTGATGTTCCTGTAGGCCAATTCCTTTGAGCAGCTTCTCCTGATGTTCCTGACATTTTCTAGCTTTCCTACCACAAAAACCTCCAATTAGATCTTTGAATGAAATATCTCAAAATGTGTTTTCAAATCATACCTTCTAAACATACATTTGAGGTGGAACCAGGCAGAAAACACCTTAAATAATCTTCTTTCAAAACACTGTCAGGCTCGGAGTCAGAACTGGAATGAACACTATACTAATAAGAAGCGGACTCGGAGTCAAAAGTGAAATAGTGATCGGAATTGGAATCAGAATGGAAACTGATTCGGTTTCCTTCAGATTTTATGTTTTCATATTCGGGTCCGGTTCTGCTTCCGCTTCCGCCAGGTAAACATTTTATAAAGTAAAGGTTCTTACTAGTAGCAAAATCAGAGACGGGATGGAAAATGGAATTGACACTAAACATAAAATACATTCAAGACTCTAAATCAATTTCGATCCCACTTCTGACCATGGTAACGATGACATCATCAATAATTTTATCAACTTTAAAGCATAACTCCATGGTTAAAATTAAGGTCATATTAAATAAAAAGAGGGCTTAAATACATCATGAAATCGACCATGCCCATATGACCATGGGGACGACTATATTTTAGGGCATCATACTTTAAACCTTTTAAATGTGATCTCAGAAAGACACGAAACCCTAATCTAGAAAACCCGATAAAACTAGGGCACAAATTTAACCCCTGCTAACTTAACCTAACGAATACGCAATGAAACCTAGGTAAAACAATAGATTTAACTAACCCTAACTCACTGCAAAAACATGAATTTAATCTACCTCACTATAAATCCCTAATTTAACCAACGCCATTTTAAAACCTCAATTTAATCTAACTTACTGCAAATCAAAATAGCACGACGCGATCACGACTAAAACGTGAAAGCCACCGTGCCCTAAAACACAAAGAATCAAAAAACAAAAGCAAAAGAAATGAAGAAATAACTAGACAAAAAAATAAAGCAAGAACCTACTCAAACAATCATACCAAGAACCACGAATTCATTTAAAACGAAATGATTCAAAGCACGAATAAACACAAAAATGCAACAATAAATAAATGAAGAACAACAACAATAAGAAACCCTACCCCGAACACAACAGAACCCAGCTAACCTTCTGAATTGATTCGCAACAATAATCCTCTCCTCCTTCAATCGATTCGCTCAAATGAACTCCGTAGCTGCTCTTCTTCACTCTTCAAGATTTTAACAATGATAATAATAATACGTTTAATCCTTAATGAAGGTAAAATCAAAGTTCTTACCTAAACCAGTAGTTTTCATTAATGCATTAAATGCAATTAGGCGGAGTTGGAACTGGAAGAGAACCAATAGTTCACTACAGTGTGACTTCGGTGAAAAAGTCAATGACCAAGAAGCGATGGAGGTGGATTCGAAATGGAAACATAAAACAAAACAAAACACAACACAAAACTTAATAGAACATAAAACAAAACAAAACACAAAACGTAAAACAAAAGACCGACATAATAAAACTTAACATAAGAACATAGAAGAAACAAAAGTTGAAAAAGCGGAGGTGGAGGCGGAACGCAATTTGATTTTACATTTTTGCAATTTTGAATAAACACCAACTTAAGACCCACTCCGACTCTGACTCCGACAGAGACAAAACAAAAGATCAAAAAGAAAGACTGTCGGGATGGGGCCCGAAATGAGTTTTGCTTCAAGTTTTAGAACTCAATTTGGTTCCGACCCCAGTTTCGATAGACTAAACCAAAAGTAAAACAAAGTGTTGGAAGCAAACGACTCCAAACTTTGTTTGAAAAACAACAAGAGATAAAAATAAACAAAGGGGGACCCATTTTGACCAAGGCATAACAAATGGCGACTTGGTTGGGAAAATGGTTTACCTATTTTCAAGATACCCAAAGAAAATTTCAATCACCCTAAAACTACTTGACTTATAAACACTTTAACTTGAATAAGATCAGATATATGTAGGATAAGTTTGAGCTAGAATCTCAAATGTGGGTGCTCATGAGTTATTTCTAAATCTGAGTGTGTGCCTATTTTGTGCATCATTATTTGTAGATACTTTCTCTATTTGTGAACAACTATACCTAAAATTCAAGCTACATAGGTTGAATCCTTTATCTATCGTGCAGTAAAATCCTGGGCATTGCTCCGCTGGCAGACAGGCATCCATAGCCCTGACGGAGATACCTCTAGTTCTCTCAAAGCATTGATCTACTGCCAGCCAAGCGTCCATAGCCCCGATAGAGATACTTGATTACCCACTTGATATTGAGCTTGCCTTTTCTTTCTTTCTTTTCATTCTCTTTTTTTACTTCATTTGTGAAAAATTCTTTTATGCATCTTTCTCAATACTTTAGACACAATGAATTTGAAACATGGGTTGAGAACTACTATAGATTTCATGATAGTCTTGGAATCAGATTTTTCACTTGAATCAAATGTAAAGTCATTCTAAAATGGATAGGCATTTACTCATGCAGATGTTTAATCTAATTTGGTGACATATTTTTTATCACAATTCATGAGATATTCACAGTATATCTTCTATCCTTAATAACTTTTCCAACCCAAACTAGAATGGTCATAAAACACAAGTTTTAGAACAAAATCCTTTTCAATGGTGATGATGAAAATACCTAAACCAATTTCTCTCCTAGTACCAATAGTATACTTCGAATAACAACCCCCTTAATCTAATATGAGAAAAATAAGGATCCCCAATGAAATAAGACAAAACAAAAAGAAAGAAAACAAAGAGAGCAAGAAAACAAACAAAACAAACAAAACAAACAAAAAGAAAAAACTAGACAACCAGACCTAATTACATATGATACAGTATAATACATTTTTTTTTGAAAACATCAGACCTTCTATGCACCAAAATAGTGCTTGAGAAACTGACCATTAATTGGTAATGGAATATGCTCTCCCATAAAGGTACTCAAACAAAAAGCATTCTCACCTAATATTTCAGCTACTTGATAAGGACCTAACCAAAGTCTATCAAACTTCTAGTGATCTCCCTTCTTTTCTCTAGCCTTATCCCATAATAACACAAGATCTGATATTCTAAAGGCTTTTATCTTGGCTCTTTTTTCAAACTAGCGTTTGACAACAGCCTGATGTTTAGAGAATTGTTGCAAAGTAGCATCTCTTTTCTCTTCCATATTTAACAAATTAAGTAGTCTAACCTCAATCCTATCATCCTTAGAATAAAACTCCTACATAAAATTCAGAACAAGTATTTGCAAATGAATGGGGAAGATTGGATCTTGGCCATAGACTAACTTAAAAGGTGAATTTCCTAGGGCTGCTTTGATTTTTGTTCGATCTACCCATAAGGGAAATCTCAACTTGGTATGCTAGTCCCTAGGGTTACTTTCTAACAACTTCCTTATAACTTCCAACAAGTTCTTATTTGTGGACTCAACCACTCCATTCCCCTGAGGATAGTAATTGGAAGAATATTTCAACGCAATTTTATGTTCATAGGCCCATGAAATAAACTTAGGAGAAGAAAAAGCAGGACCATTATCACATACCAGAGCAAATGGAACTCCAAACCTGGTTGTGATGTTTTCTATTAGAAACTTGATGGCCACCTCTGTGGTGCTATTCTTACAAGGTTGTGCCTTAGTCCAACATGTGCAGTAGTCCGTTGCAGTCAAGATGAATTTATGACCTGCAGAAGAATTTGGATTAATTACACCTACAAAATCAGGTGCCCATTGAGCAAACAACCTTACCTCATATACTGGTTGTAGGGGCATTACAAGATTTCTTTCTCTAGATGTAGAAGTTTGGCATACATGACAAGTCCTACAATGTTGATGTGCATCTCTAAACACATAAGGCCAATAATAGCCTAATCTTAAAATATGATGAGCCAAAGCATCAACAGACCCATGTCCTGTCCCATGCCTTCCATGAAATTCAGAAATAGCATGCTTTGCTTCTTGCTGATCCAAAAAACGTAGATAGATTCCTTGAAAATTCTTCCTATAGATTGATCCCCCTTTGAGCATGTAATGAGCACTCTTCATCCTCAATGCTTTCCTTTGAGTAGCATTCATTCCTTCTGGACACTTGTTATTGAGGAGGAAGAAAACTAAATCTGTATACCAGGGATCCTTTGTAAATGATTGGACAGTGTATTGTTGGCAAGTAATATTTCTATCTACTTTAGCCATTGCTTTTGACAATCCTTGTCCTCGGACAAGCTTTATTGAGTGAATCTCTAAATCAAACTCCTATAAGATTGCCATCCATTTTCCTCTTCGTTCCCCTAATTCACTTTGCATCAGAAGAGACTTCACAGCTGGATCTAGAACTATGGCCATTACTTGACTTCGAATTATGTAATGCCTGAACTTCTTCACTGCTCGTACCAATGGAAAGGCTTGTTTTTTTAGTGGTGAATACCTTACTTCTGCATTCTTAAATGGAGAGCTCATAAAAGCAATCGGTCTCTCCTCATTTTCTTCTCTTCTCTGTGTTAAAACTGTTGCACATGAAAGTTCAGAAGCAAAAGAATAAATGTAGAAGGGCTTAAGGTAATCCGGGCTTGTCAGAACAGGTGCCTCAGATATAAATTGTTTGATTTGCATGAAAGCAGACTTAGCCTCTTCAATTCACTCAATCTTTGCATCCTTCTTCATCATTTCATTGAGGGGTTTGACAATCTCTGCAAACCCTGTTATAAATTTTCTAACAAAATTGATCCTTCCAAAGAAAGACCTCATTTTCTTCTTGCTACCTGGCTTTCTCAATTTCAAAATGGCCTCCACTCGGTCAGGATCTATGGAAATCCCTTCCTTTAATATAATGTGACCTAGGAAATTCCCTTCAAAGACTCCAAATACACATTTCTTTGGGTTAAGAGAGACGCCATAACTTATACATTTCTTTAGCACCTTTTCCAGGTCAGTAGCATGATCTTCTCTATTCTTAGAGAAGATGGTCAAATCATCAACATACATGATTATACATTTTCCTATCAGATCTTTAAAAGCTATATCCATTGCCCTTTGAAAAGTAGCACCAACATTGATGAGACCAAAAGGCATTCTTCTGTAGGCAAATGTGCCCCATTTAGTAGTAAAAACGGTCTTCATCCTATCTTCATGAATAACAAGTACCTGATTGTATCTCGAATACCCATCCAAGAAAGACATCATCTGGGATCCATTAACCTTTTGCAATACTTCATCAAGGGAAGTTAATGGATAGTTTTCCTTCTCAGAGGCCTTGTTTAAATTCCTGAAATCCACACATAGTCCAATTTCACCATTCTTCTTCCTTACAGGAACTAGATTAGCTACCCAAGTAGAGTGTCCAACTGGAAAGATTATTCTGGCTGTTAAAATTTTTTGTACTTCTTTCTAAATTAGGGGCTCAATTAATGCATTGACTGGGCGTTGCTTTTGGCGAAACGGCTTAGCTTCTGGCTTGAGAGGAATTGTATGTGTGATCACAGATGTATCAAAAGTTTTCAAGTCATCATAAATCCAAGTGATAGCCTCAATATTCTGTTTCAAAACTTTGATTATCTCATCCTCAATTTCTTGAGGACAAGTCTTCCCTATAAGAACATTTCTCTTAGGGCCTGAGTGAGTTAAATTAATAGATTCATACTTACCTCCCTGACTCTTTGTAGGCACTCTTTGATAAGCTTGCGGATCTGAATCAAATATTATTTCTAATGCTATCATCCCTTTTGGGATGTTATTTCTCTTTAAATCCAATATCCCTTCTGGACTGTTATTTTTCGGATCCTAATCCCCCTGATCTCTGTCAGATTCGTCAATTATTTGTCCTTCAAAAACATCAGAATTTGCCAAAAAGGCCAATATATGCTGATCATCATTAAATACCTAAAAATGCCTGACATTATCAGGAATAGCTTGGACTGAAATCAACTCCACTGAAAACCTCTTAAGGTTAGAGTCTTGCATGGGCTCTAATGTACTAGCAGCAATAGCAAGAGCATCTACAATTTGATTTGCTTCCCTTGGGATGAGAGTAATCCCAAAGGCATCAAAATATTCAATTAAATTCCAAACCCTGTTTCTATATGCAGTCAATCTTTTGTTATGGCATGTGTATTGGCTACGTACTTGTTTCACAATTACCTCAGAATCTCCCATCACTGTAAGAGTAGTAACCTTCTTCTTATTAGCAAACATAAGACCTCGAGCAAGTGCCTCATACTCAGCCACATTATTCGTGCAACCGAACTGCAATCTATAAGAAGCAAAATAATTCTTTCCTTTTGGATTAGTTAGTTCAATCCCTACTCCACTTCCTACTTTAGATTTAGAACTATCAAATTTAAGAATCCATAATTGGTCTTTGGCTGGGAGCTCTTTCTTTTTAGAAGTAACAAGGGATGACTCACCTAATATGTGTGGCGACTCGAACTTTTGCTATTTGTCAAAATTTAACTTGGGACAAAGTTCAGCTAAGGATTTTTCTATGTTCTCAATTTGTTCAACAACTACTTCCTGAACACCCTCTTGGGTTAAGTTGCAATCCAACTCATTTCTCATCAATGCCTTAGGTATGGGAAAAGTATCTGGAGCTGGTGTCTCAAATAGGAACTGGGATACCTTAATCTCCTCTTGAGTTTCAGAATACACAACCTGAGTTTGTTCTTCTGGTGAAGAACCTTCTTGTTGAGAAAGAGTAGCCCGTGTAAGAATAGTTGCATCCTTAACTTGGAAAGAAAACTCATTGGTGGGAGTATGGGATTGTTTCTCTTGACACACCTGTTGAGGCTGATCTACATGACTTAGAATATCTAAGCATGATTGACATGTTAACTTTGAATGATTATGATAGTGAATCCTACACCAATTAGGGAGCAACAAACTACTCAAATAATTTTTTGCTCCTAAAACTAGCTTATCTTGTTGCAATTTCCTTATTAAAACCTGCTGGTTGATGCAGATCATCGGGTCACTATGATCTAGGGGTAATGTATCATCAAGGCTAATTACGTAGAAAGTAAGAACTTCCTCTTGTTTGTAAACACCTATCTCAGTCTCAAATAATGCTACTTCATTTGAAGCATCATATTTTGTGATCATGTGTTTGAGCCTAGGTTCACTTTCAATTCTTATCTATGTGGCAACTCCTTTCCATGGTAACCACATGTGCGAGAAATCCAAGGACAGATATCCACCTATACTCTTCATTAGCTCTCAACTTTGAAGCATCCCATATGTTTTTGGGATATTAGCTACTTGGATATCTATGTAGGTTTGGATCCTTGGATCTGATCCAACTTGTACAAGCATGTTTTTCAATTCACCTACAACATTGACTTTGGTTTTATCCAACTGAATCACCTTCTTATTGGTTGGGATAGGACTCAATCCTAACTTCTTACAAATCGAAAAAGGCATGACATTCCTTGATGCTCCAGAGTCTAATAAGCAATTGTACAAATTATTTGCAAAGATCCTTAAGCTTAACAGAAAAGGTGGGGTACTGGTCTTACCTTTATACATAACTGCATTCATTTCCTTTGCTGGAGTCACTTTACCTTTTCCCTTTAAGGGATCTATCTCCTCCAAAGCTTTTAATACCACCTCCTGTTGAGCTGGGCACCACTTCATGATATCAAAGAAAGACAAAGATATCTTCTACCTCTATAATTCTGCAACGAAATCAAACTCTGAATCATTCCTAACTTGATATTTAGGAAAAGGAGGCGGATTACATCTATTCTAAGAATCAGAAGGTCCCTTTGGTAGTGGTGGATTATTATCTACATTCTGGTTAGGTGGGACCATGCTATTAGGGGGTGCAGATGTAGTGAATGGGCCCTTATTCTGATTTCTCAGAAAGTGACCTCCTTTGGACTGAAAATCTTGAGCATCATATACGTCTTCCTCTGGCTCATTATCTCCTTGCATAGGAAACTGATATTTTTCTTTAATGGTTTCATAAGTCGTAGCAGTGCTAACTGGCCCATTATCCTGATTGGAATTTCCTGCCGGAGGATGGGAATTAGCCTATGCAATTTTCACAATTTTCTCCATTTCTGGGCAATTGACCTCAGAATGTGCTGCCGTATCATGAAACCTACACCAATTGGTCATAAAATTCAAATCATCAACATTAGCAGTATGTGGTCTTTCCTCATTTGATTGATAATTATGAGGAACTCCTCCATTGTTAGGTCCAGTGTTCCATTGCCTATTGTTTTTGTTGTTGTTATTGAACCTCTGATTGTATCCTCTATTTTGATTTTGGTAATTTTGATTTGAGGAGTTCTGATTCTGGAAATTCCGATTGGTGTTCTAATTTTGGTTTTGATTGGAGTAATTTCCCTGAGTATTATAACTTCCCTGATTGTTGTAATTCTAGTTTTGGTTGGGAGGAGGGTTTTGCCTAAGTTGTGCCATGTCATTGGACATTTGAGATAGAGTCTTTTTGAGAGTCTCTACCTCACTAGTCAATTGAATAGTATGTTCATTTTGAACATTCTATACTATGGATGGGGAATGGACATGGGTTGATCCTCCTATTTCTTGTCATTGATTTTGAGGTTGATGTTGAGGTTGATGGGAGTGATCTTGCATGCCATTTCCGAAGAAAGGCATAGTAGGTGGAGCTTGTAACTCAGATACAGGTCCATATTGGGAATAAGACATCCCTGGGACAATGTTATATAAGGGTGGATTAGGCATTTGAAAATTCATGGGAGGAAGAGCCGCTCCTAAACCTCTGGATTGAAGACTTATTTGCTATTGTAATTTGATAGCCAAATGATAAATTTTAGACAGAGAGTCAATCTCATTAGGTTGATAAGTTCTTTGCAAGAACATGCCAATCAAAGGATCAACAACTCTCAGATACGCCTATATGGCCATAGCCTCTGGCAGTAAGTAAGGCTCTTGTAGCCTATGATACATCCTTTGGAACCTAGTGTTGAACAAAGGAAGTGGTTCATGATGTTACTTTCTTATGGTGGAAAACTGGTGATATAATATGGCAGGGTCTACATAAACCCTAAACTGATTAATAAAAGCATTTTCTAAATCTGTCCAACCCAGAATAGATCCTTGAGGCAGATTTAGATACCAATTAAATGCCATATCTCCTAAACAGTAGGGAAAAAATCTACATACCACATCTTGATGAGCAACTTGAGCTTGTGTGCAAGCATCTTTGAATGCCTATATGTGTTCCTCAACACTTCTCAATTCGCCATGCATGTATTTAGGATAGAACTTCTCTGGGTTCTTTGGTAAATCATGGAATCCCCCAGGAATAGTCCCTAATGGAGACAGATTATTCACAAAGTAAGCCATTGGTGGGATTCATTGAGTAGGTATAGGCTGAATTGGTGGTGATACAGGCCTAATTGGAGGTGGTGATGTAGGTTGAACTGGTGGTGGTGTAGGTGGATTTGGTGGGAATCCAGGTGGAGTGAGTGGTGGTGGTAGTGTAGGTATCAAAACCCTACGAGCATGGGGCCTAGGTCTTACCGGGGTTTGTAATTCTTGTAAAGGTTTAGGGTCAGTAGAGGATCTCAAAATCCTTCCATATTTCTTCGGTGAGAAAGACACTATGCGAGCTAGCTTGTCTTTTCAGGCCCTCCTTCTAGCTCCAATTTCTGTTGATGGTGAAAATGACACAAACAACGTTAAAAAAAAATATTTCTACTCTATTTCTCCTGAAAAAGAAAGAACACATATAGTAGCCTAACTCCCAAGGTCCTGGTAGTTGGTTCTCAACTGTCTGGTGTCACTCAATCAGTTCATGCAATTGTAATATTCAAGGGGCCTGTCCTGGTAACAAAAGGATCAAGCAATGACTCATTTTATCAAACCGTTCTTGTAAATAAAGGGGGTTTTAAACAAAAGAAAAAGATAGATCAAAGGGTAAACCAGTAAATATGAATCAAATTTATCTAGCATCTGGACATATACCTTCAATAATGAATGTTTTCTAACAGATCACAAAACCAAAGCGTGACGCAATTTACAAAATAAACTATACCATTGCATGCATCTAAGGTGCTTAATTTAATACCACTATTTGCATATCACAACTATCTCCAAGATTTTAAAAGAACATACATCCATTCATTGCCAAGGTCATAGATCAACAGAATTTGATAACTTCAATTCAATGATAATCTAACAAGATAATCCTTAAATCTGGTTTCTTCTAATGAATTTCATCACATAAGAAACTAGCATGCTTTAGCAGAATCACTAGCATTCAGATAGATTATAACTTATCGGCCTTATCAAGTAGAACTCCATTCTAACACCATATTGTGTAAAAACTTGTAAATTTATTAACTGTAAAGTATCTAGTACAATGTATCTCAGTAATCACTACAAAATTCTATCTCCTAATATCAGGTAATCCAATTCTATTGTCAATTAGCTGACCCTTACAATATGATACCCAAAGGGTATTTATAGATATACAAAATTTGAACTCCACTTCTATTTTAGGTCATCCACCTTTTTAGGAACTAAAATTCTCTTGGAAACTCAGATCAATTTGATCTTGAGTTATTACATTAGACATTCAGTTAAACTAGAGAATAGAAAATAGAAGAGAAAAATGCCATGCGCCTCAAAACTATCAGTGCTGCATGCAACATGTAAAGAAGAAGAAAATCATGCATGCTAGAGATCTATGCATGTGAAGCTGGATCTGCAATGAACTCATCATAACTAGCGAAGACTTGCTGTAATATATCTATTTTTGGCCCATCAACCTAGCTATCCTCAAACTTAATTGGCTCCAACTCTTCTGCAACAAACCCTCTCATACCTTTTATCTTTGCCAACTCTCTTCTAGCAGCTTTTATTTCCTCTTTGACATCCATTAGTCGATCTATCATCAAATCTTCTCCATCATCTCCTTTCTGCATGAGTCCTCTAAATATTTCATCCCATTTCTCTTTGATCTGACTCAAAGGCATGCCTTCCTTGGTTAATACATTTACATCTACAATGATAGCAATGACTGCTTCTAGCTCCTCAAACTGTTTAGTCAGATTATTAATAGCCTCTTGAACCTCACTCCTATGTTTACACAAGAAATCTGCTCTGAATCGGAGTATACAAGAGGTTTTTCTAACAAAATATTTATTATCTTCCTCAAGTATTGACTTTTCAAGAAGAGTAGTCAAAGGCAATGTATTAACTTTCTCTAATTTTTTATATACTCTTTATACTCCTCTTCTTATTTCTCCGATGCTTCAATATATAGATGCATTTCTCTTATTAACTCTTCAGTGCCTTTGTAAATTTCAAAATCCTCAACCAAAACTTCACCTACTTCCCGATTCAACTTGTCCACCCATCTATCTACCATCTTCGCTTTGTCTCTTACCTACACCAAATCATCTACCTTCTTCTTGCTTAACAAAATTGGAGTCTCAATGACCATTACCTATTTTGATCTCAGAGAGGAGACACTTTTCCAAAATGAATGTAATTGATCCAACTGAGCCTTAAGCTCATCTTTCTTCTGTTTATCTTTTATCATTTTTGACTTGGTTGTTGAAGCCACTACATCAATTAGGTTCATCTGCTGATTCCTAGTGGGACTTCCCAAGTTGACAGTACTCAACTGATAATCTGTTAGTTGCATGTCCCCTACCTCCTTTTCTGTCATTGGCATGGCACACTCAGCAACAATCTCTCCTTTGTCCATGAGTCTGGTATAGTGTAGGATCTTGGCCTTCTTTTTAGGCCTCTCTTGTTGAATCCCCTTCATCGTATCCTCCCAATTGAGAGGTTGTGAAGGTGTTACCACCCTTTTCTGCAGGTCCAGTTTTAACCAAGTGGGAGAACTTGGAGCAGCATTCATCATAGAGGAAGAGGAAGCAATAGTAGTAGAAGGTGGCTGCACATTTACCTGGAGTTGAGAGTCAACCCTTGATTTCTCTTGTAGTTCTTGCACTATATGCATCTGTACAAGATTTTCAGCCTCTTCCCTATCTTTTTGTTCTTGTATCTTCTTCTCTTCTTCTTCCTTCTTCAACCTTTCTTCCTCCAGTCAATCTCTCTCCAACTTTTCCCTTTCCAATCTTTCCTTTTCTATTCTTTCTTTCTCTAATTTTTCCTTCTCTAGAGCTTCTTTTTCCAATTTCTCTTTCTCTAAAGCCTCTAGCCTTTCTCTCTCTAGTCTTTCTGCCTCTAAAGCTTTAAGCTTTTCTACCTTTGCTTCTTCTTCTTGCTGCTTCCTCACCAGCTCTTCAACATCCTTTTCATTTCTTAATCTTTCTGTTTCTTCTTCTTTTCGGTGAGCTTCTTCTGCAAGTTTCAACTTAGCAACCAAGATTTATTTCTCCCTCTAGTTTCTTGCCTTCTCTTCTTCAAGGTCATGAATCTTTTGTATTAGTTCCAACTTGTCACTCTCTTCTTTGACCTTGAGTTCATGTTCTTCTTGTCTTTTATGTTTCTCTACTTCATCAGTTGTTGCCTTAGCTTCAATTTGTTTGGCTTTTAATTGTTGCTCATGCAATATAACATCAGCTTGTACCTTGGCATCAATTTCCTTTTGTTTCTCCAATATTGCAGCCCTTGCATCAAAATCCTTTTTCACCTCTTCAAACAACATCCATTGATCTTCTTGTGTCAAAAACTACTCAGTATCCTCCTCTAGAGGCATATTTTCTTGTATATCTTTTTCTGACTCAGTCTTATCTGAATCAGTTCCAACATCATGAACCTCTATTCCTTTTCCCTTTAAGGATTCAGCTATGTCATAAAGAGTTTCCTTTTCCACCTCTTTACCTTGCCGCTTTGCTACTGAGACTTGAGTAGAAGATTCTACTAGGGCCAGTGTTGAAACAGTCGATCCCTTTTGAACATCTCCCTCTTGTGTTTCCTTTTCGTCATTTACCGCCTCAAGTTCCATCTCTTCGATATCTGGAGGAAAGAACTCCAAAGGTTCTTTAGGAGGTGTCTTCCTTTCGATCCTTTTGTATCCTTTACCCTTTTTAGGGGTTGGTCCTTGAGGAGTATTGCTTCTTAAAACTAACCATTGTACACTTCTATCCAATATTTTCCTTCCAATCCTCTTAATATCCATGGTTTCTTCAGCATCTCAGTCAATTGGATCCAGGCTCTTGGTACCAATGTTCAAAGCTTCATAGGATGGATCCAATACAATTCCATCATCCACCAATGTGTCAGGAACGTTATCTTTAACACCAAGTTCTGACATGAGTGAGACGGACAATCTTTCATAATTTTTCTTTCTTAGATCATACTCATCTTGTTGGTCACTCCAGAAGTCTTCTAATAGATTAAAATGCTTGTCAAACACTGAAGGTAACAAATCATACATCTTACCCTTTGGATCAAAGTGCCTACAAGCTGTGTATAATCCCAATTTCAACTGTATTAGCTCATTGCAAACAACCTTTCCTCCTACCAGATGCTGACAACCATACTCACCGAACTTCATGGGGAACTTGTGACATCCTATTTTATGCTTTATTCCAAACCTAGCATTGACTCCAAGAGCTTGATATACAAATTCCCTCAACACTATTCTATTATTGCAACACCTTGGAAGCAAATGTGGATGGCCTTCAAAACCAGCTAACCTGAAATATGTGAATTTGGGGTATTGAATGTACCAACATCCCCATTCAACAATGAATGCCATGGCTTCTTGACTCAACCTGTACCCTGCATCTCCATTCAATTGGTTGATGACTACATATATGAATGCATCATTGACTCTTCTGAACTGAGTCTCAGCAACCTGAAGAGACAACTGGTTATAGTGCTCCCACACTTTCTTTTGTCTATCCAAGACTCCCATTATTCCCACTCTATTCAAACCTGGGAAAATACCCAACCTTGCTGCTGCATACACAATATAAGAAGTCATAAAGAAACACTTAGTGTTTCTGATGTTAGTCAGCTGATCATGGATAGCATTCGACACAATCATCGGCCAATCAAACTACTGGACTCCATCTAAGATTGTCTGGATGAAAGGAAACATCCACTCCTTGAACCGCAATGTATCTCTCTTCCCAAAAACTCTAGATAGCATCATGATCAAATCTAACACCTCTTTATAGAAATTTTCCCTCTTTGGCTGGTCTGCAAACTTGCTCAAAGATTTCTTTTCTATATTCAACCATCTTTTATTCAAATGAGATTTATTGTAGTCATTGTACTGGCTATACTTCTCTAAGGCTTCTACCTCATCCAACTGCACCAAGTTCTTAGGATCTGGGACATTGAATATACTTTGCAATGCTTGAGGAGTAAGATCAATAATCACATTGTTCTAAGAATCCATGAACTGTCTGGTAGCAGGATTATAGGCATTGACTGCTTTTAAGATCAATTCTAGGCATTGGATTGACAGGGGAAACAAAGTGATATGTGCCAAACCGGAATCAACTATTCTTTGTGTCCTTCCTGTTAGACCTTCCCGTTCTGCAAAGATTTCTGCATCTAGTTCCTCGAAATTGTACTAGCCCAAATTGGTATCGGTGATATCCGACCAATCTGATTCTACTTTGCTTACTTTCACAACCGGACTCCTATGAATATACCTCAGGGTATAAGGCAACTCTTCCGGCTTCATCTTCTTTGGTTTGGGCGCTGCCTTTGATGTTCCTGTAGGCCAATTCCTTTGAGCAGCTTCTCCTGATGTTCCTGACATTTTCTAGCTTTCCTGCCACAAAAACCTCCAATTAGATCTTTGAATGAAATATCTCAAAATGTGTTTTCAAATCATACCTTCTAAACATACATCTGAGGTGGAACCAGGCAGAAAACACCTTAAATAATCTTCTTTCAAAACACTGTCAGGCTCGGAGTCAGAACTGGAATGAACACTGTACTAATAAGAAGCGGACTCGGAGTCAAAAGTGAAATAGTGATCAGAATTGGAATCAGAATGGAAACTGATTCGGTTTCCTTCAGATTTTATGTTTTCATATTCGGGTCCGGTTCTGCTTCCGCTTCCGCCAGGTAAACATTTTATAAAGTAAAGGTTCTTACTAGTAGCAAAATCAGAGACGGGATGGAAAATGGAATTGACACTAAACATAAAATACATTCAAGACTCTAAATCAATTTCGATCCCACTTCTGACCATGGTAACGATGACATCATCAATAATTTTATCAACTTTAAAGCATAACTCCATGGTTAAAATTAAGGTCATATTAAATAAAAAGAGGGCTTAAATACATCATGAAATCGACCATGCCCATATGACCATGGGGACGACTATATTTTAGGGCATCATACTTTAAACCTTTTAAATGTGATCTCAGAAAGACACGAAACCCTAATCTAGAAAACCCGATAAAACTAGGGCACAAATTTAACCCCTGCTAACTTAACCTAACGAATACGCAATGAAACCTAGGTAAAACAATAGATTTAACTAACCCTAACTCACTGCAAAAACATGAATTTAATCTACCTCACTATAAATCCCTAATTTAACCAACGCCATTTTAAAACCTCAATTTAATCTAACTTACTGCAAATCAAAATAGCACGACGCGATCACGACTAAAACGTGAAAGCCACCGTGCCCTAAAACACAAAGAATCAAAAAACAAAAGCAAAAGAAATGAAGAAATAACTAGACAAAAAAATAAAGCAAGAACCTACTCAAACAATCATACCAAGAACCACGAATTCATTTAAAACGAAATGATTCAAAGCACGAATAAACACAAAAATGCAACAATAAATAAATGAAGAACAACAACAATAAGAAACCCTACCCCGAACACAACAGAACCCAGCTAACCTTCTGAATTGATTCGCAACAATAATCCTCTCCTCCTTCAATCGATTCGCTCAAATGAACTCCGTAGCTGCTCTTCTTCACTCTTCAAGATTTTAACAATGATAATAATAATACGTTTAATCCTTAATGAAGGTAAAATCAAAGTTCTTACCTAAACCAGTAGTTTTCATTAATGCATTAAATGCAATTAGGCGGAGTTGGAACTGGAAGAGAACCAATAGTTCACTACAGTGTGACTTCGGTGAAAAAGTCAATGACCAAGAAGCGATGGAGGTGGATTCGAAATGGAAACATAAAACAAAACAAAACACAACACAAAACTTAATAGAACATAAAACAAAACAAAACACAAAACGTAAAACAAAAGACCGACATAATAAAACTTAACATAAGAACATAGAAGAAACAAAAGTTGAAAAAGCGGAGGTGGAGGCGGAACGCAATTTGATTTTACATTTTTGCAATTTTGAATAAACACCAACTTAAGACCCACTCCGACTCTGACTCCGACAGAGACAAAACAAAAGATCAAAAAGAAAGACTGTCGGGATGGGGCCCGAAATGAGTTTTGCTTCAAGTTTTAGAACTCAATTTGGTTCCGACCCCAGTTTCGATAGACTAAACCAAAAGTAAAACAAAGTGTTGGAAGCAAACGACTCCAAACTTTGTTTGAAAAACAACAAGAGATAAAAATAAACAAAGGGGGACCCATTTTGACCAAGGCATAACAAATGGCGACTTGGTTGGGAAAATGGTTTACCTATTTTCAAGATACCCAAAGAAAATTTCAATCACCCTAAAACTACTTGACTTATAAACACTTTAACTTGAATAAGATCAGATATATGTAGGATAAGTTTGAGCTAGAATCTCAAATGTGGGTGCTCATGAGTTATTTCTAAATCTGAGTGTGTGCCTATTTTGTGCATCATTATTTGTAGATACTTTCTCTATTTGTGAACAACTATACCTAAAATTCAAGCTACATAGGTTGAATCCTTTATCTATCGTGCAGTAAAATCCTGGGCATTGCTCCGCTGGCAGACAGGCATCCATAGCCCTGACGGAGATACCTCTAGTTCTCTCAAAGCATTGATCTACTGCCAGCCAAGCGTCCATAGCCCCGATAGAGATACTTGATTACCCACTTGATATTGAGCTTGCCTTTTCTTTCTTTCTTTTCATTCTCTTTTTTTACTTCATTTGTGAAAAATTCTTTTATGCATCTTTCTCAATACTTTAGACACAATGAATTTGAAACATGGGTTGAGAACTACTATAGATTTCATGATAGTCTTGGAATCAGATTTTTCACTTGAATCAAATGTAAAGTCATTCTAAAATGGATAGGCATTTACTCATGCAGATGTTTAATCTAATTTGGTGACATATTTTTTATCACAATTCATGAGATATTCACAGTATATCTTCTATCCTTAATAACTTTTCCAACCCAAACTAGAATGGTCATAAAACACAAGTTTTAGAACAAAATCCTTTTCAATGGTGATGATGAAAATACCTAAACCAATTTCTCTCCTAGTACCAATAGTATACTTCGAATAACAACCCCCTTAATCTAATATGAGAAAAATAAGGATCCCCAATGAAATAAGACAAAACAAAAAGAAAGAAAACAAAGAGAGCAAGAAAACAAACAAAACAAACAAAACAAACAAAAAGAAAAAACTAGACAACCAGACCTAATTACATATGATACAGTATAATACATTTTTTTTTGAAAACATCAGACCTTCTATGCACCAAAATAGTGCTTGAGAAACTGACCATTAATTGGTAATGGAATATGCTCTCCCATAAAGGTACTCAAACAAAAAGCATTCTCACCTAATATTTAATTCCATTTGATATCAATGGTTTCACCATTGAAAAATATGATACTGCCTTTATCCAATACTGTCCTTCCAATCCGCTTAATATCAATGGTTTCTTGAGCATCCCAGTCAATTGGATCTAGGCTCTTGGTGCCAATGTTCAAAGCTTCATAGGATGGATCCAATACAATTCCATCATCCACCAATGTGTCAAGAATGTTGTCTTTAACTCCAAGCTCTGACATGAGTGAGACAGATAATCTTTCATAATTCTTCTTTCTTAGATCATACTCATCCTGTCGGTCACTCCAGAAGTCTTCTAACAAATTGAAATGTTTGACAAACACCGAAGGCAACAAGGCATACATCTTCCCCTTTGGATCAAAATACTTACGAGCTGTGTATAAACCCAATTTCAACTGTATCAACTCACTACAAACAACCTTTGCTCCTACCAGATGCTGACAACCATACTCACCCAACTTCATGGGGAACTTGTGACATCCTGTTTTATGCTTTATTCCAAACCTAGCATTGACTCCAAGACCTGATATACAAACTCCATCAGCACTATCTGTTAGTGCAACACCTTGGAAGCAGATGTGGATGGCCTTCAAAACTGGCTAACCTAAAATATGTGAATTTGGGGTATTGAATGTACCAACATCCCCATTCAGCAATGAATGCCATGGCTTCTTGACTCAACCTGTACCCTGCATCTCCATTCAATTGGTTGATGACTACATATATGAATGCATCATTGACTCTTCTGAATTGAGTCTCAGAAACTTGCAGGGACAACTGGTCATAGTGCTCCCACACTTTCTTCTGTCCATCCAATGCTCCCATTATTCCCACTCTGTTTAAACCTGGGAAGATACCCAACCTTGTTGTTGCATACACAATATAAGAAGTCATAAAGAAACACTTAGTGTTTCTGATGTTAGTCAGCTGATCATGGATAGCATTGGATACGATCATAGGCCAATCAAACTGCTGGACTCCATTTAAGATTGTCTGGATGAAAGGAAACATCCACTCCTTGAACCGAAATGTATCTCTCTTCCCAAAAACTCTAGACAACATCATAATTATATCTGACACCTCTTTATAGAAATCTGCCCTCTTTGGTTGGTCTGCAAGCTTGCTTAAAGATTTCTTTTCTGTCTTCAACCATCTTTTGTTTAAAAGAGATTTATTGGAGTCCTTATACTGGCTATACTTCTCTAAGGCTTCTGCCTCATCCAATTGCACCAAGTTCTTAGGATTCGGGACATTGAATATACTTTGCAATGCTTGAGGAGTAAGATCAATAATCACATTGTTTTGGGAATCCATGCACTGTCGGGTAGCAAGATTATAGGCACTGACTGCTATTAAGATCAATTCTGGGCATTGGATTGACAAGGGAAACAAAGTGATATGAGCCAAACCAGACTCAACAATCCTCTTCATTCTAGGCGTCGCATCCTCATTGAACGTTTCAGCATATGCCTCCTCAAAGTTGTACTGGCCCAAGTTAGTGTCAGTGATGTCTGACCAGTCGGATTCCACTTTGCTGACTTTGATAACAGGACTCCTGTGATTATACCTCAAGGTATAAGGTAACTCTTTCGGCTTCATCTTCTTTGGTTTGGGCGCTGCCTTTGATGTTCCTGCAGGTCGATTCCTTTGAGCAGCTTCTCCTGATGTTCCTGACATTTTCTAGCTTTCCTGCCACAAAAACGTCCAATTAGATCTTTGAATATCATCATAAAACATGCTTTAATCCATACCTTTCATGTATACATCGGAGGCGGAACCAGGCAGAAATATGTTTTAAACAGTTTCTTTTAACTACTGCCGGGATCGGAGTCGGAACTGGAATGGTAACTCTACTAACAAGAGGCAGGATCAGAGTAAAAAATGGAAACGTGACTGGAACCGGAACCGGAACCGGAATGGAAACTGATTCGATTTCCTTCAGATTTTCCGTTCTCATATTCGGATTCGGTTCTGCTCCCGCTTCCGTTAGGTAAACATTTTCATAAAGTAAAACTCCTTACCACAGGCGGAGTCGGAGACGGAATGGAAAATGGAATTGACACCTAAACAAAAAAGACATTCAAGACTCTAAATCAATTCCGATCCTGCTTCCGACCATGTTAACCATGACGTCATCAAATACTTTTCACAAATTAACGCATAACTTCATGACTAAAACTAAGGTCATATTCAAATGAAAAGAGGCTTTAAAAAATATATCATGAAATCGACCATGCCCATATGACCGTGGGGACGACTGTATTTTAGGGCATCATATTTAAACACCTAAATGTGATCACAGAAACACACGAAGACCCTAATCTAGAAAACCCGATAAAACTAGGGCACGGATTTGAAACCCTACCATTTAATCTAACGAATGCGCAATGAAACCTAAGTAAAACAACAGACTTAACTAACCCTAACTCACTGTAAAAACATGAATTTAATCTACCTCACTGTAAATCCCTAATTTTAACTAACACCATTTAAAACCTTTAATTATTGTAAATCAAAATAGCATGACGCGATCATGACAAAAACGTGAAAGCGATGCCCTAAAACACAAAAAGAACTAAAAACAAAAGCAAAAGAAACGAAGAATTAACCAGGCAAACAAATAAAACAAGAACCTATTCAAACAAGCATACGAAGAACCACGAATTCGTTTAAAACAAGAAGATTCAAAGCACAAGCAAACATAAAAAACGCGACGGTAAATAAACGAAGAACAGCAAAAAAAAAGAAACCCTACCTCGAACACAACAGAACCTAGCTAACCTTCTGAACTAATTCACAACAATTATCTCCTTCAATCGATTCGCTCAAATGGACTCCGCAGCTACTCTTCTTCACTCTTCAAGATTTTAACAATGATAATAATAATACGTTTTAATCCTTAATGAAGGTAAAATCAAAGTTCTTACCTACACCAACAGTTGTCATTAATGCATTAAATGCAATTAGGTGGAGTCGGAACTGGAAGAGAACTAACAGTTCACTACAGTGTGACTTCAGTCAAAAAGTCAACGACCAAGAAAACGACGGGGGTGGAATCGAAATTGAAACTGATTCAGAAACTTAAGAAATTTCTTAACTTCGTTCCCATTCTGGTTCCGGTTCCGTCGATAAAGCAGAAAACGAAACCAAACACAAAAAGTAAAACAAAAGACCAACATAATAAAACTTAACACAAGGACTAGACCAAAACAAAAAGTGAAAAAGTGGAGGCAGAGACGGGATGGACTTTGATTTTACAATTTTTATTAAACACCAACTTAACACCCACTCCGGTTCCGGCTCCGACAGAGACAAAACAAAAGATGAAAAAGCAAGACTGTCGGGATGGGGCCCGGAATGAGTTTTGCTTCAAGTTTTAGAACTTGATTTGGTTCCGGCTCCGATTCCGGCAGACTCTAAACAAAAGAAAACAAAGTGTTGGAAGCAAAGGACTCCAAACTTTGTTTTGAAAACAACAAAAGATAAAAATAACAAAGGGGGACCCATTTTTTCAGAGAAGGTTGGATTTTTAAAGTCAAGTCGACCTCCTTGAGGGGCCGTACCTCTTCATGCTTGCTTCCTTGGGAATCGTGCCTACTATTGTGTTGTACCCCAAATTAATTTTTTTGCTACACTTAGGCATTTTGAAGAAATGAGTTAAAGTCTTGTCAAAATTTGTCAAAAAGGTCAAAATTGGGGTTTGTATGTCTTGCATAGGGGTAAAAAACTTGAAATTTGCAAAATCTGACAATCTAGGTCGGCTCAGAATGAATGAATGAATGATTTTAATTACGTCCACGAGACCAGCCAGTCTATGGGACCCAAGAGATGAAACCGGGAAACCGTCGCACCAAACTACCTTTTGTTGTTTTCAATCTTTTTGCTGATTTCATTTCTTCTGCTGTGTAATTGGGACAAGTAACTTGCCGTTTTAACAATTTTCTCCTCTTCAAACAAAGCCACTAAAGATTTGAATTTTAACAAATCTGAGTAATAATACTGGATGTCCTCGTAGGCTTTGCACTCCATGACGTAGTGCCACTCTGTCTCCACTAAACCTGAAGAGCAGAAACAACAAATCCTATCTGACCACCCCTCTTTGGGTATTTTCCATCTTCCCGTTTCGCATCTCAAACGGTGTGAGCTAGTTCTCAACTGGGCTATTAGCATTTTAGCCTTCCACTTTATATCTGCCCCTATGTAGAATTTTTGCTCATGATCACAAATAGGATTAAAATGTAAAGCATAGTGTTCACTTTTCCGGCCAAGTTGCTTCAGCCACATGGTGTTTTTGACTTTCTCTTTTACATACTTTTTCATTTCAACTTTTGTGCTTGGACAATCTTGCAAGTTAATCCCCCATTTCCCCATCCACTTGACATTTTGTTTTATCCATGTGTTCTTCCTTCTAGTTAATTCTTCTTCCACCACAATTTTAGGCCAACGATGTTCCTCCATATTCTCTATTCTTTGCAAATAGCCTAATAAACGGATTAACGCTGCCATTTCCATTGGGAAGGCCCCAGCTTCAGCTAAAGCAATCTCATAAGGGACCGTACTTTTTATTTTGAAATTGCTTGTGATTAAATGTTTTTGAATTCTTTCTATTTGTTTCCATTTTACAGCCGACGTGTTGCTGCCCCAGACTTCACAGCCATATAAAATCACAGGTGTAGCAAGCAGCCCAAAAAGCTTCTTTTTTGTTTTCCAATCCCATAACTTAGCCGACGTACATCTATTTTGGAGCAGGAAAAGAGCTTTCCAGCCCCCTTGAATTCTTTTCATCCTACAAGCCTCCCAATTGAGATTGTTGCAGAAATCGAGCCCCAAATACTTGTATTCATTCACCACCTGCAAATTGTTTCCTTCAAACTCAAAATTTATTTGTTTCCTAGCCCTTTTCAATGTGAATATCATGACCTTCGTCTTGCTGATGTTGACTTGCATCCCCACATCTTGACAGAAAAGTTCTAAAGATTTTAGGGGCTCTTGAAGACTGTTTTCAAAATTAGCCATTAAAGTAAGATCATCCGCATATAACAACAACTTGATCACGTAAGTGGCCAAATGAACACCATCTCCTCCCCACTTATCTAGCCACTCTTCTAGCTTGTCTATGTATAGCCCGAACAAAGTGGGGGACAGAGGACAGCCCTGCTCGACACCAATGTCACTCCCAAAGCTTTCAGAAAGACCTGTCTTTGTTCTGATTTTGGCCCTCACCTGCTCATAAAGCCTGTGGACAACAGCCCTATACTTTTCTGGGATTCCAAGTTGTTCCATTCTATCCCAAAGTTTACTTCTAGGGACCGTATCAAAAGCCTTTTTGAAGTCAACAAAAGAACAAAAAACTTCCCCGCCTTGTTTATCCCAAACTTTTTCAACCATGTGTCTGAGAGTAATGCAATGGTCAATAGTAGAATGTTTCGGTCTGAAACCAACTTGCCCTTTCGCCCTCTTACCCTCCTTCTCGGCCCAACGGCTGATTATTCGTTCAACCATGCTCCCAAAGAGCTTCCCAAAAAGAGGATTAATCATTATGGTGCAATAGTTTGACGGGTTGTTGACATCACCACTCTTGTGGAGAGGGATGACAACACTTGTGGTCCAATTTTTTGGGAAACCGTGCTGAATAACTCTATTGAAAATCTTTTTGATATGCGGTGCCAGGAGCTCTAAACCCCATTTCAAATGTTCAGCTTGTAGCCCATCAATGTCTCGAGCCTTGCCCACCGCCAAAGCCTTAATACCACCCTTGATATCCTTTGTGGAGAAAAGCTTATCATTAGAATTGCTTGTCGGAGGGTAGGTCTTTTCTTGAACTCTTTCATACAACATTTTTGTGTACTCTAGCCATTGAATGTCCGTGATGCTGTTTTCGGTAGTGCCTCTAACTTGCTGCAATTTGTAGTCGGCCATGAGTCGACGTAATCGGCCGAGAGTGTACTTGGTCGGCTGTGAGCCATAAGTAAATAAGATATTAGTTAATATTAATAATCCATGTACTTATGTACGTGTCATGTTGGTTAGTTGTCTCGGGAACAGTTCCTGATGAAGTAATTAGTTATAATGAAGGGACACGACGGTTGGTACCTTAACCACCGCCAACGTACTATATGTACTTGAGTCATGTAGTCGGGAAGGGAGATGGTTCTGCTATACTATGCTATGTTCTGTCTGGAGACATTATGATGTAATTGCCGAATACTTAATAAAGAAGTATATCTATGTTTTGTGCGATTGCCATGTGATTATTATATGCTGTCAATGTTATTATATTATCTCCGTTTACTCCGTACGTCATTGTACCCGTATTGAGTAAACATTTGGCGCCGTTGCCTAAGCGGACCAGGGAAGCACTCGTGTAATGGCAGCGTAATGGGCCGACCGGAGGACGAACCCATAGTAACGAATGAAGAAAGAGAGGACGATTTGAACGAGATCTGACAAATCTCTGGAACATATCCCTACGAGACCACGTACGGAGGCAAGCCCTCCGACGAGAAGTCCCTGAGGCAGTTATTTGGGATTGCCTCGAAGTAAACGACGAGGTTGATCACCTCCTCCACTGCATGCCAAGATTGTTGGCCCGTCATTCCATCATCCTACAAGACCTTCGGGCGGAAGGAGGAACAGGAACGCCGAAGGCAGCAAATCTTGCAAGCGGTACGAGGAACAAACCAAACGGGAGGAGGAAGAAAGGGACACTAGTCGGAGCGTACCCCTGGCAACCAGCAATGATCGCGTGAAAGACTTGTAAATGCCCGTACGGCCGAACAAGGACAAGAACCGAGTACCAGTCGGGCACGAAGCGGAGGACGAAAGAATTCGTCGATCATTAAGAATACAAGAGCAAGAAAGCCGGCGGCTGAGATTTAGTAAATCACACCAGCACCCTGAGGAAGAGAAGTACGAGGAACCATTCGTCACCCCGTACATAGAAAAACATAAAAACCAAGAAAATGAGGAAGACTTGAGCGGTGAACTTGAAAACATCCAACGCTTTCGGGAGTTGTCCATATCGGACGACGACGAAGGGTTGAGGACAGGGAGATCTGAGCCCAAGACCCCTTGGCAGAGGGAGCACCGAAGTGGGACCCAGGAAACTCAAGGTGTAGAGGACGCTGACGGAGGACCGGAAAGTGACTCGTACGTGGCCGAGAGTGCAAGTGACGCACCGGAACGTAACGGGGAAACCGGTCTAGTCGGGTCCAATATACAAGGAGGACAGCGGGGAAGGATGGTGACTCCAGAACGGCAAAAACTGCCGAAGTTTACGGGGAATGGGTCAGAAGATCCAGTACGACATTGCAAAACATGTGAGACAATCTGGGTAGCGAGTGGAAAAGATGACCCGGATCATTGGTTGAAAGCATTTCCGGCGACACTCAGAGATAGTGCCATCGACTGGTACTCAGAGTTGGACCAAACACATAAAGCTTCGTGGAGATTACTCAAGAAGGCCTTTCAGGACGAATTCAAACTCCTGAGGGATGACAGTGAGATTGTAGCAGAAATCTACAGTACGAAGCAAGGAAAACACGAGAATGTGCGCACATACAATCGGCGACTCAAAGACTTGTTGGGAAAATTGGAGGTTCAACCGGCCGATGGGCTAAAGAAGCGATGGTTCATTGAAGGCTTGCTTTCGTCGCTGAGGAAGAAGATGAAAGTCGTGCCTCCGTCGTCGTACGCTGAAGCATACAATCGGGCGATGGATATAGAAAGCGAAAACAAAACATCCTCCCGAGGGAAAAAGAAGACGGATGACGAGGAGAGTACGGACGATAGCGACGGGGAATCCAGGACCGTACAAGCACTCAGGAAAGATATGATGCGAATGATGAAAGAATTGAAGGCCGACAAAGAGAGTACGAGGGAAGCACGAGAACTATGGTGTACAGACTGTAATGGGGAAGGTCACACGAAGGCGAACTATCCGAAGAAGTTATTCTGCAATATTTGCCAAGTGATGGGACATTCCGTCAAGGAATGCCCATACAATTTAAAAGTCAAAAGTGCACAAGTATTCTTTGCTCAAGGAGAACCGTCGACACCGCCGAACACACCACCGAAGCCCCAGTACAATAGCAATGCATCCCCTGGAGGTTACCAGAGCAACAGGAGTCCGAGGAACAGAATACAATACGATGGTAAAGGACGACCCATGATCCAATGCCGAAAGTGCAACGAATGGGGTCACTTCGCCAAGGATTGCCAAAACGGCCAAGGTTCGAGAGGAAGATTGTGTAAGTGGTGTGGACCAGGCGACCATGAAGATAGTGAATGCCCCAAGCAGAAGGGTATCCATATGCTGGAAGTAGAAGAACAAGAGGTACTGGCGATCGCCAGAGCGCAAGCAAAGAAGGCAACCTACCCAGATCCACGTACGGAAAAACAAAGGATGAAGGAAGCAAAAGCCGAAGTGGAACTGGCGATGGCGAAGGAGAACAAAATATCTCTGGAGAAGCCAAAGACCTCTCGGCGGTCGGAGGCAGAAACCAACATCGTACGACAGGTACTGCAGACCACCATACCGATCAAAGTAACTGACCTTCTCCAGATGTTGCCGCAGTTGGGACTGGCAATGACAAATGTCCTTGGGGATGTCAAGCAATCGCGAGTGGAGGACCGAAGGCAAGAATTGGTACCAGATTCACCACCGTACGGTGAACAAACCATTGACCCCGTACTACTCACGAACATCGGGAAGATACCGACGGTTGTGGAGATGGAGATCGGAGGGAATACCTTGACAAATACTATCGTCGATGGAGGATCGGGAGTCAACGTACTGCCCGAAGACACATGGAAGAGCCTCGGGAAGCCTACCCTCTGGCCACCGACATTCCAACTCGTCGGTGCCGATCAACATGGTATCAAACCGTTGGGAATGTTGATGGCGCAAAAGGTGGTGATCGGAACACAACCATTTCTGCTGAACTTTGCAGTCATTCCATTGCAGAGGAAGGCGTACGATGCATTGCTTGGACGAGGGTGGTTAGTGGCAGCCAAGGCGAATCATAATTGGAAAAGAAATACACTATCCATAGAGAATGACGGGAGGAAGTACGTGATCGACTTAAAGAATCAGGCTGTCAGTGAAGAACTGGCATCTTCTGAATCAGAATCCGACGAGGGGGAGTTGGACATGGACGAAGAGAGGAAAGCAATGGAGCCTAACGAGGAGGGTGTACTTGAAATCGAGAGTTGCTCGGAAGACGAGACAAGTTCGTTGAATGGCTTATTTCATTGGCAGATGGAAGATTATGAGGTGTTCAGCGAGAGTGTAACATGCTGCAGATCGGAGAAATCCAGGAAGGAGAAGAGAACGACATGTCTAGCCAGACACTTTCGGCCGAGTCCAGAGAGTACAAAGAAAGAATATCAGAACCGGATGATACGCCAGCCCACAAATCCAAACAGGTACGAGATAGAAAAATTGTGTTGGAGCCAAAAAATGGAGAAAATCAAGACAATGAGAAAGAAGACGGAGGGAAAGAAAAGAGATGAAGGAGAGAGAAAATAAAAGAGGAAAAAAGATGGAGACAAAATTAAAAGAATTAGACGAATTAAGGGACGGAAGAGGGAGTATATTAAAAAGAAGAAATAAAAGTGAAAAAAAGAAATTAGAGGAAAAAGGAGAAATAAAAAAAATAAACCATAAAGGAGAGGCCGTACGCATTGTGAGGGAAGGTATCCGAGTTGGCAAGGGAATAACCAGAGTAAGAAGTAGTCGCCAAGAGAAGTGCCAGAACAAGGAGAATGCCGTACACGTCTGGAAGAAAGGCATCCGAGTTGCCAGGAGGGTACGCAGCCATAAGGAGAAATCCATACGCAGCCAGAGGAAGCACCAATCCATACGCCACCCAAAGAAGTATC
>CM021102.1:203495561-203677467 GCA_007115665.2 Sequoiadendron giganteum | reverse complement strand
TTTTGTTTAGAGTCTGCCAGAATCGGGGCCGGAACCAAACCGGGTTCTAAAACTTGAAACAAAACTCGTTCCAGGCCCCATCCCGATAGTCTTGCTTTTTGATCTTTTGTTTTGTCTCTATCGAAGCCGGAACTGGAGTGGGTGTTAAGTTGGTGTTTAATGAAAATTGCAAAATCAAAGTCCATCCCGTCTCCGCCTCCGCTTTTTCAACTTTTTGTTTTAGTCTAGTCCTTGTGTTAAGTTTTATTATGTTGCTCTTTTGTTTTACTTTTTGTTTTTGGTTCTGTTTCCTACTTTATCGATAGAACCGGAATGGGAACGAAGTTAAGAAATTTCTTAAGTTTCTGAATCAGTTTCCATTCCGACTCCGCCCCCGCCGTTTTCTTGGTCGTTGACTTTTTGACTGAAGTTGCACTGAAGTGAACTGTTGGTTCTCTTCCAGTTCCGACTCCGCCTGATTGCATTTAATGCATTAATGACAACTGCTGGTGTAGGTAAGAACTTTGATTTTACCTTCATTAAGGATTAAACGTATTATTATTATCATTGTTAAAATATTGAAGAGTGAAGAAGAGCAGCTGCGGAGTCCATATGAGCGAATCGATTGAAGGAGGAGAAGATTAATTGTTGCGAATCAGTTCAGAAGGTTAGCTGGGTTCTGTTGTGTTTGAGGTAGGGTTTCTTATTGTTGTTGTTCTTCATTTATTTATTGTCGTGTTTTTATGTTTGCTCGTGCTTTGAATCATTTTGTTTTAAACGAATTTATGGTTCTTGGTATGTTTGTTTGAGTAGGTTCTTGCTTTATTTTGTTTGTCTGGTTGTTTCTTCATTTCTTTTGCTTTTGTTTTTGATTCTTTGTGTTTTAGGGAACGATCACTTTCACGTTTTAGTCGTGATCGCGTCGTGCTATTTTGGTTTGCAGTAGGTTAGATCAAATTGAGGTTTTAAATGGCATTAGTTAAATTAGGGATTTATAGTGAGGTAGATTAAATTCATGCTTTTACAGTGAGTTAGGGTTAGTTAAATCTCATTTTTTTACTTAGGGTTTTGTCGCGCATTCAATCTGGTAAAATGGCAGGGGTTAAATCCATGCCCTAGTTTTATCAGGTTTTCTAGATTAGGGTTTTCGTGTGTTTCAGTGATTGCATTTAAAGATTAAAATATGATGCCGTAGAATACAGTCTTTCCCTATGGTCATATGAGTATAGTATTTTGTTTTAAAGCCTCTTTTCATTTGAATATGACCTTAGTTTTAGTCATGAAGTTATGCGTTAATTCATGAAAAATCTTTGATGATGTCATGGTTAACATGGTCAGAAGCGGGATCGGAATTGATTTAGAGTCTTGAATGTCTTTTATGTTTCGTATCAATTCCATTTTTCATCCCGTCTCCGACTTCGCCTATGGTAAGGAGTTTTACTTTATGAAAATGTTTACCAAATGGAAGCGGGAGCGGAACCGAATTTGAATATGAGAATAGAAAATCTGAAGGAAATCGAATCAATTTCCGTTCCGGTTCTGGTTCTGGCCATGTTTCCATTTTTTGACTCCGATCCCGCCTCTTATTAGTAAAGTTACTGTTCCAGTTCCGACTCCGGTCCCAACAGTATGTTAAAAGAGACTGTTTAGAACATGTTTCTGCCTGGTTCCGCCTCTGATGTATACATGAAAGGTATGGATTAAAGCATGTTTTATGATGATATTCAAAGATCTAATTGGAGGTTTTTGTGGCAGGAAAGCTAGAAAATGTTAGGAACATCAGGAGAAGCTGCTCAAAGGAATCAACCTGCAGGAACATCAAAGGCAGCGCCCAAACCAAAGAAGATGAAGCCGGAAGAGTTACCTTATACCCTGAGGTATAATCACAGGAGTCCTGTTATCAAAGTTAGCAAAGTGGAATCTGACTGGCCAGACATCACTGACACAAACTTGGGCCAGTACAATTTTGAAGAGCTACATGCAAAAACCTTTGCAGAACGGGAAGGTCTAACATGAAGGACACAAAAAATAGTTGATTCCGGTTTGGCACATATCACTGTATTTCCCTTGTCAATCCAATGCCCATAATTGATCTTAACTACAACCAATGCCTACAATCCTGCTACCAGACAGTGCATGGATTCCCAAAACAATGTGATTATTGATCTTACTCCTCAAGCATTGCAAAGTATATTCAATGTCCCGAATTCTAAGAACTTGGTGCAATTGGATGAGGCAGAAACCTTAGAGAAGTACAACCAGTATAAGGACTCTAATAAATCTCATTTAAACAAAAGGTGGTTGAAGACAGAAAATAAATCTTTAAGCAAGCTTGCAGACTAGCCAAAGAGGGCAGATTTCTATAAAGAGGTGTCAGATATAATTATGATGTTGTCTAGAGTTTTTGGGAAGAGAGATACATTTCGGTTCAAGGAGTGGATGTTTCCTTTCATCCAGACAATCTTAAATGGAGTCCAGTAGTTTGATTGGCCTATGATCGTATCCAATGCTATCCATGATCAGTTGACTAACATCAGAAACACTAAGTGTTTCTTTATGACTTCTTATATTGTGTATGCAACAACAAGGTTGGGTATCTTCCCAGGTTTAAACAAAGTGGGAATAATGGGAGCATTGGATGGATAGAAGAAAGTGTGGGAGCACTATGACCAGTTGTCCCTGCAAGTTTCTGAGACTCAATTCAGAAGAGTCAATGATGCATTCATATATGTAGTCATCAACCAATTGAATGGAGATGCAGGGTACAAGTTGAGTCAAGAAGCCATGGCATTCATTGTTGAATGGGGATGTTGGTACATTCAATACCCCAAATTCACATATTTTAGGTTAGCTAGTTTTGAAGGCCATCCACATCTACTTCCAAGGTGCTGCAATAACAGGATTGTGTTGATGGAGTTTGTATATCAGGCTCTTGGAGTTAATGCTCGGTTTGGAATAAAGCATAAAACAGGATGTCACAAGTTCCCCATGAAGTTGGGTGAGTATGGTTGTCAGCATCTGGTAGGAGCAAAGGTTGTTTGTAGTGAGCTGATATAGTTGAAATTGGGTTTATACACAGCTCGTAAGTATTTTGATCCAAAGGGGAAGATGTATGCCTTGTTGCCTTCAGTGTTTGTCAAACATTTCAATTTGTTAGAAGACTTCTGGAGTGACCGACAAGATGAGTATGATCTAAGAAAGAAGAATTATGAAAGATTATCTGTCTCACTCATGTCAGAGCTTGGAGTTAAAGACAACATTCCTGACACATTGGTGGATGATGGAATTGTATTGGATCCATCCTATGAAGCTTTGAACATTGGCACCAAGAGCCTGGATCCAATTGACTGGGATGCTGAAGAAACCATTGATATTAAATAGATTGAAGGATGATTGGATAAGACAAGATTACATTTTCAATGCAGAGGAAACCCATTGATATCAAGTAGCTGAAATATTAGGTGAGAATGCTTTTTGTTTGAGTACCTTTATGGGAGAGCATATTCCATTACCAATTAATGGTCAGTTTCTCAAGCACTATTTTGGTGCATAGAAGGTCTGATGTTTTCAAAAAAAAATGTATTATACTGTATCATATGTAATTAGGTCTGGTTGTCTAGTTTTTTCTTTTTGTTTGTTTTGTTTGTTTTGTTTGTTTTCTTGCTCTCTTTGTTTTCTTTCTTTTTGTTTTGTCTTATTTCATTGGGGATCCTTATTTTTCTCATATTAGATTAAGGGGGTTGTTATTCGAAGTATACTATTGGTACTAGGAGAGAAATTGGTTTAGGTATTTTCATCATCACCATTGAAAAGGATTTTGTTCTAAAACTTGTGTTTTATGACCATTCTAGTTTGGGTTGGAAAAGTTATTAAGGATAGAAGATATACTGTGAATATCTCATGAATTGTGATAAAAAATATGTCACCAAATTAGATTAAACATCTGCATGAGTAAATGCCTATCCATTTTAGAATGACTTTACATTTGATTCAAGTGAAAAATCTGATTCCAAGACTATCATGAAATCTATAGTAGTTCTCAACCCATGTTTCAAATTCATTGTGTCTAAAGTATTGAGAAAGATGCATAAAAGAATTTTTCACAAATGAAGTAAAAAAAGAGAATGAAAAGAAAGAAAGAAAAGGCAAGCTCAATATCAAGTGGGTAATCAAGTATCTCTATCGGGGCTATGGACGCTTGGCTGGCAGTAGATCAATGCTTTGAGAGAACTAGAGGTATCTCCGTCAGGGCTATGGATGCCTGTCTGCCAGCGGAGCAATGCCCAGGATTTTACTGCACGATAGATAAAGGATTCAACCTATGTAGCTTGAATTTTAGGTATAGTTGTTCACAAATAGAGAAAGTATCTACAAATAATGATGCACAAAATAGGCACACACTCAGATTTAGAAATAACTCATGAGCACCCACATTTGAGATTCTAGCTCAAACTTATCCTACATATATCTGATCTTATTCAAGTTAAAGTGTTTATAAGTCAAGTAGTTTTAGGGTGATTGAAATTTTCTTTGGGTATCTTGAAAATAGGTAAACCATTTTCCCAACCAAGTCGCCATTTGTTATGCCTTGGTCAAAATGGGTCCCCCTTTGTTTATTTTTATCTCTTGTTGTTTTTCAAACAAAGTTTGGAGTCGTTTGCTTCCAACACTTTGTTTTACTTTTGGTTTAGTCTATCGAAACTGGGGTCGGAACCAAATTGAGTTCTAAAACTTGAAGCAAAACTCATTTCGGGCCCCATCCCGACAGTCTTTCTTTTTGATCTTTTGTTTTGTCTCTGTCGGAGTCAGAGTCGGAGTGGGTCTTAAGTTGGTGTTTATTCAAAATTGCAAAAATGTAAAATCAAATTGCGTTCCGCCTCCACCTCCGCTTTTTCAACTTTTGTTTCTTCTATGTTCTTATGTTAAGTTTTATTATGTCGGTCTTTTGTTTTACGTTTTGTGTTTTGTTTTGTTTTATGTTCTATTAAGTTTTGTGTTGTGTTTTGTTTTGTTTTATGTTTCCATTTCGAATCCACCTCCATCGCTTCTTGGTCATTGACTTTTTCACCGAAGTCACACTGTAGTGAACTATTGGTTCTCTTCCAGTTCCAACTCCGCCTAATTGCATTTAATGCATTAATGAAAACTACTGGTTTAGGTAAGAACTTTGATTTTACCTTCATTAAGGATTAAACGTATTATTATTATCATTGTTAAAATCTTGAAGAGTGAAGAAGAGCAGCTACGGAGTTCATTTGAGCGAATCGATTGAAGGAGGAGAGGATTATTGTTGCGAATCAATTCAGAAGGTTAGCTGGGTTCTGTTGTGTTCGGGGTAGGGTTTCTTATTGTTGTTGTTCTTCATTTATTTATTGTTGCATTTTTGTGTTTATTCGTGCTTTGAATCATTTCGTTTTAAATGAATTCGTGGTTCTTGGTATGATTGTTTGAGTAGGTTCTTGCTTTATTTTTTTGTCTAGTTATTTCTTCATTTCTTTTGCTTTTGTTTTTTGATTCTTTGTGTTTTAGGGCACGGTGGCTTTCACGTTTTAGTCGTGATCGCGTCGTGCTATTTTGATTTGCAGTAAGTTAGATTAAATTGAGGTTTTAAAATGGCGTTGGTTAAATTAGGGATTTATAGTGAGGTAGATTAAATTCATGTTTTTGCAGTGAGTTAGGGTTAGTTAAATCTATTGTTTTACCTAGGTTTCATTGCGTATTCGTTAGGTTAAGTTAGCAGGGGTTAAATTTGTGCCCTAGTTTTATCGGGTTTTCTAGATTAGGGTTTCGTGTCTTTCTGAGATCACATTTAAAAGGTTTAAAGTATGATGCCCTAAAATATAGTCGTCCCCATGGTCATATGGGCATGGTCGATTTCATGATGTATTTAAGCCCTCTTTTTATTTAATATGACCTTAATTTTAACCATGGAGTTATGCTTTAAAGTTGATAAAATTATTGATGATGTCATCGTTACCATGGTCAGAAGTGGGATCGAAATTGATTTAGAGTCTTGAATGTATTTTATGTTTAGTGTCAATTCCATTTTCCATCCCGTCTCTGATTTTGCTACTAGTAAGAACCTTTACTTTATAAAATGTTTACCTGGCGGAAGCGGAAGCAGAACCGGACCCGAATATGAAAACATAAAATCTGAAGGAAACCGAATCAGTTTCCATTCTGATTCCAATTCCGATCACTATTTCACTTTTGACTCCGAGTCCGCTTCTTATTAGTATAGTGTTCATTCCAGTTCTGACTCCGAGCCTGACAGTGTTTTGAAAGAAGATTATTTAAGGTGTTTTCTGCCTGGTTCCACCTCAAATGTATGTTTAGAAGGTATGATTTGAAAACACATTTTGAGATATTTCATTCAAAGATCTAATTGGAGGTTTTTGTGGTAGGAAAGCTAGAAAATGTCAGGAACATCAGGAGAAGCTGCTCAAAGGAATTGGCCTACAGGAACATCAAAGGCAGCGCCCAAACCAAAGAAGATGAAGCTGGAAGAGTTGCCTTATACCCTAAGGTATATTCATAGGAGTCCGGTTGTGAAAGTAAGCAAAATAGAATCAGATTGGTCGGATATCACCGATACCAATTTGGGCCAGTACAATTTTGAGGAACTATATGTAGAAACCTTTGCAGAACGAGAAGGTCTAATAGGAAGGACACAAAGAATAGTTGATTCCGATTTGGAACATATCACTTTGTTTCCCTTGTCAATCCAATGCCCAGAATTGATCTTAACAGTAGCCAGTGCCTATAATCCTGCTACCAGATAGTGCATGGATTCTCAGAACCATGTGATTATTGATCTTACTCCTCAAGCATTGCAAAGTATATTCAATGTCCCAGATCTTAAAAACTTTGTGTAGTTGGATGAGGTAGAAGCCTTAGAGAAGTACAACTAGTACAAGGACTCCAATAAATCTCATTTGAATAAAAGATGGTTGAAGACAGAAAAGAAATCTTTGAGCAAGCTTGCAAACCAGCCAACGAGGGCAGATTTCTATAAAGAGGTGTCAGATTTGATCATGATGCTATCTAGAGTTTTTGGGAAGAGAGATACATTTCGGTTCAAGGAGTGGATGTTTCCTTTCATCCATACAATCTTAAATGGAGTCCAGCAATTTGATTGGCCGATGATTGTGTCGAATGCTATCCATGATCAGCTGACTAACATCAGAAACAATAAGTGTTTCTTTATGACTTCTTATATTGTGTATGCAGCAGCAAGGTTGGGTATTTTCCCAGGTTTGAACAGAGTGGGCATATTGGGAGTCTTGGATGGATAGAAGAAAGTGTGGGAGCACTATAACCAGTTGTCTCTTCAGGTTGCTGAGACTCAGTTCAGAAGAGTCAATGATGCATTCATATATGTAGTCATCAACCAATTGAATGGAGATGCAGGGTACAGGTTGAGTCAAGAAGCCATGGCATTCATTGCTGAATGGGGATGTTGGTACATTCAATACCCCAAATTCACATATTTAGGGTTAGCTGGTTTTGAAGGCCATCCACATTTGCTTCCAAGGTGTTGCAGTAACAAAATAGTGTTGATGGAATTTGTATATCAAGCTCTTGGAGTCAATGCTAGGTTTGGAATAAAGCATAAAACTGGATGTCACAAGTTCCCCATGAAGTTGGGCGAGTATGGCTGTCAGCATATGGTAGGAGCGAAGGTTGTTTGCAGTGAGCTAATACAGTTGAAATTGGGATTATACACAGCTTGTAGGCACTTTGATCCAAAGGGTAAGATGTATGATTTGTTACCTTCGGTGTTTGACAAGCATTTTAATCTATTAGAAGACTTCTGGAGTGACCAACAAGATGAGTATGATCTAAGAAAGAAAAATTATGAAAGATGATGGAATTGTATTGGATCCATCCTATGAAGCTTTGAACATTGGTACCAAGAGCCTAGATCCAATTGACTGGGATGCTGAAGAAACCATTGATATTAAGCGGATTGGAAGGACGGTATTGGATAGGAGTGTACAATGGTTGGTTTGAAGAAGCAATACTCCTCAAGGACCAGCCCCTAAAAAGGGTAAAGGTTACAAAAGGATCAAAAGGAAGACACCTCCTAAAGAACCTTTGGATTTATTTCCTCCAGATATCGAAGAGATGGAACTTGAGGTGGTAGATGACGAAGAGGAAACACAAGAGGGAGATGTTCAAAAGGGATCAACTGTTTCAACACCCGCCTTAGGAGAATCTTCTACTCAAGTCTTAGTAGAAAAGTGGCAAGGTAAAGAGGTGGAAAAGGAAACTCTTTATGACATAGTTGAATCCTTAAAGGGAAAAGGAATAGAGGTTCATGATGTTGGCACTGATTCAGATAAGACTGAGTCAGAAAAAGATATACAAGAAAATATTCCTCTAGAGGAGGATACTAAGCATGTTTTGACACAAGAAGATCAATGGACGTTGTTTGAAGAGGTGAAAAATGATTCTGATGCAAGGGCTGCAGTATTAGAGAAACAAAAGGAAATTGATGCCAAGGCACAAGCTGATGTTATATTGCACCAGCAACAATTAAAAGCCAAACAAATTGAAGCTAAGGCAGCAGCTGATGAAGTAGAGAAACGTAAAAGGAAACAAGAACATGAGCTCAAGGTCAAAGAAGAGAGTGAAAATTTGGAACTAATACAAAAGATTCATGACCTTGAAGAAGAGAAGGCAAGAAACCAGAGGGAGAAAGAAATCTTGGTTGTTAAGTTGAAACTTGCAGAAGAAGCTCACCGAAAAGAAGAAGAAACAGAAAGATTAAGAAAGGAAAAGGATGCCGAAGAGCTGGTGAGGAAGCAGCAAGAAGAAGAAGCAAAGGTAGAAAAGCTTAAAGCTTTAGAGGCAAAAAGACTAGAGAGAGAAAGGCTAGAGGCTTTAGAGAAAGAGAAATTGGAAAAAGAAGCTCGAGAGAAGGAAAAATTAGAGAAAGAAAGAACAGAAAAGGAAAGATTGGAAAGGGAAAAGTTGGAGAGAGTTCTACTGGAGGAAGAAAGGTGGAAGAAGAGAAGAAGATACACGAATAGAAAGATAGGGAAGAGGCTGAAAATCTTGTACAGATGCATATAGTGTAAGAACAACAAGAGAATTCAAGGGTTGACTCTCAACTCCAGGTAAATATGCAGCCACCTTCTACTACTATTGCTTCCTCTTCCTCTATGATGACTGCTGCTCCAAGTGCTCCCACTTGGTTAAAATTGGACCTGCTGAAAAGGGCGGTAACACCTTCACAACCTCTCAATTGGGAGGATATGATGAAGGGGATTGAACAAGAGAGGCCTAAAAAGAAGGCCAAGATCCTACACTCTACCAGACTCACGGACAAAAGAGAGATTGTTGCTAAGTGTTCCATGCCAATGACAAAAAAGGAGGTAGGGGACATGCAGCTAATAGATTATTAGTTGAGTACTGTCAACTTGGGAAGGCCCACTAGGAATCAACAAATGAACCTAATTGATGTAGTGGCTTCAACAACTAAGTCAAGAATGATAAAAGATAAACAAAAGAAAGATGAGCTTAAGGCTCAGTTGCATCAATTAAATTCATTTTTGAAAAGTGTCTCCTCTCCAAGATTACAATAGGTAGCGATCATTGAGACTTCAATTTTGTTAAGCAAGAAGGAGGTAGATGATTTGGTGCAAGTAAGAGGCAAAGTAGAGATGGTAGATAGATGGGTGGACAAGTTGAATCGGGAAGTAGGTGAAGTTTTGGTTGAGGTTTTTGAAGTTTACAAAGGCACTGAAGAGTTAATAAGAGAAATGCATCTATATATTGAAACATCAGAGAAACAAGAAGAGGAGTATAATGAGTATAGTCAGAAATCAGAGAAAGTTAATACATTGCTTTTGACTACTCTTCTTGAATAGTCAATACTTGAGGAAGATAATAAAGATTTTGTTGGAAAAACCTCTCGTATACTCCAATTTAGAGCAGATTTCTTGTGTAAACATAGGAGTGAGGTTCAAGAGGCTATTAATAATCTAACTAAATAGTTGGAGGAGCTGGAAGCATTCATTGCTATCATTGTAGATGTAAATGTATTAACCAAGGAAGGCATGCCTTTGAGTCAGATAAAAGAGAAATGGGATGAAAGATTTAGAGGACTCATGCAGAAAGGAGATGATGGAGAAGATCTGATGATAGATCGACTAATGGATGTTAAAGAGGAAATAAAAGCTGCTAGAAGAGAGTTGGCAAAGATAAAAGGTATGAGAGGGTTTGCTGGAGAAGAGTTGGAGCAAATTAAGTTTGAGGACAACTGGGTTGATGGGCCAGAAATAGATATATTACAGCAAGTCTTCTCCAGTTATGATGAGTTCATTGTAGATCCAGCTTCACATGCATAGATCTTCAGCATGCATGATTTTCTTCATCTTTGCATGCTGCATGCAGCACTGACAGTTTTGAGATGCATGGCATTTTTCTCTTCTATTTTCTATTCTCTAGTTTAACTGAATGTCTAATGTAAGAACTCAAGATCAAATTGATCTGAGTTTCCAAGAGAATTTTAGTTCCTAAAAAGGTGGATGACCTAAAATAGAAGTGGAGTTCGAATTTTGTATATCTATAAATACCCTTTGGGTATCATATTGTAAGGGTCGGCTAATTGAGAATAGAATTGGCTTACCTGATATTAGGAGATAGAATTTTGTAGTGATTATTGAGATACATTGTACTAGATACTTTACAGTTAATAAAGTTACAAGTTTGTACGCAATGTGGTGTTAGAATGGAGTTCTACTTGATCAGGCTGATAAGTTATAATCTATCTGAATGCCAGTGATTATGTTGAAGCATGCTAGTTTCTTATGTGATGAAAGTCATTAGAAGAAACCAAATTTAAGGATTATCTTGTTAGATTATCATTGAATTGAAGTTATCAAAGTCTGTTGATCTATGACCTTGGCAATGAATGGATTTATGTTCTTTTGAAATCTTGGAGATAGTTTTGATATGTGAATAGTGGTATTAAATTAAGCACCTTAGATGCATGCAATGGTATAGTTTATTCTATAAATTGCATCAGGCTTTGGTTTTGTGATCTGTTAGAAAACATTCATTATTGAAGGTATATGTCTAGATGCTACATAAATTTGATTCATATTTACTGGTTTACCCTTTGATCTATCTTTTTCTTTTGTTTAAAACCCCCTTTGTTTACATGAATGGTTTGATAAAATGAGTCATTGCTTGAATCTTTTGTTACCAGCATAGGCCCCTTGAATATTATAGTTGCATGAACCGATTGAGTGACACCAGATAGTTGAGAACCAACTACCAGGACCTTAGGAGTTAGGCTACTATGTGTTGTCTTTCTTTTTCAATAGAAATAGAGTAGAAATATTTTTTTTTAATGTTGTTTGTGTCATTTTCACCATCAACACCATCATTACAAACTTGCAACAATATCTCCATAGACCTGTTGACATTATCAATGCAACAACCTAGAACTGTTGACATCAATGACAACACACAAGCTACTCATACTTACAACAAAACATGTGTCATATACACATGACTTGAGATAAAAAGTAAAATATCTCTAAGTAAGCTTAACTAACTAGGTTTGATTAGGTAAAAATTGTATTCACATCTGCCCCCCTTAAATGTAACTTAGAGGGAAAAAAAAGTGGGTCCCAACAACTAGGCTTGATGAAGTTTCTGTTGATGGTTAAAATGACACAAACAATATTAAAATAGAATATTTCTACTCTATTTCTCCTAAAAAAGAAAGACTACATGTAGTGACCTAACTCCCAAGGTCCTGGTAGTTGGTTCTCAACTGTCTGATGTCACTCAATTGGTTCATGCAAGTATAATATTCAAGGGGCCTGGACTGGTAACAAAGGATTCAAGCTATGACTCTCTTTGTCAAAATAGTTTTTTTAAATCAAGGGGTTTAAAATAAAAGAAAAAGATAGATCCGAGGGGTAAATCAGTAAGTATGAATTAAATTTATCTACTATCCAGACATATACTTTTAATAATGAATGTTTTCTTAACCAATCACAAAAACCATAACATGACACAACCCACAGTATAACTGTACCATCATATACATCTTAGGTGCTTAATTCAATTTCTCTATTCGCCTATCACAAATATTTCCAAGATCCCAAAACTACACACATTCATTCATCATCAAAACTATAGATCAACAGACTTTAATAACCTTAATTCAATGACAATTTAACAAGATAATCTTTAAACCTAGTTTCTTCTAATGACTTTCATCATATAAGAAACTATCATGCTTCAGCACAATCACTGGCATTCAAGTGGATTATAACTCATTAACCTTATCCAACACACAATTTAATGCCAAACTCCATATTTCGTAAACCTACAATTCTATTAACTATAAACAAGATCTGGTACAATGTCTCTCTACAAAATTCTATCTCCTAACACTAGGTAAGCCAATCCAATTCTCAATTAGCCAACCCTTACAATGTAATACCCCACTGGTATTTATAGAATACAAAAAAAAAGAAGTTCGAACTTTTACTTCTATCTTAGGTTTTCCACCTTTTTAGGAACAATCAACTGTCTTGGAAACTCAGATCAATTTCAATCTTGAGCTCTTACATTACACATTCAGTTTGATCTAACAATAGAAGATAGAACAAAGGAGAAAAGAAGATCCCATGTCCTTGAGACTGCTAGTGCTGCATGCATGCAACATGCAAGGAAGAAGATCATCATGCATCATGCAAGGAAGAAGAATATCATGCATGCAAGATTTTATGCATGTGAGACTGGATCCGCTATGAACTCATCATAACTTGTGAAGACCTATTGTAGCATATCCATATCTGGCCCATCAATCCAATTATCTTCAAATTTGATGCGATCCAACTCAACTGCAGCAAATTCTTTCATGCTTTTTACCTTGACCAACTCTCTTCCTGCAGCTTTTATCTCTTCCTTGACCTCTACAAGTCGATCTATTACCAATTCTTCTCCATCATCCTACATGAGTCCTTGGAATCTTTCCCTCCATTTCTCTCTAACCTGACTTAACGGCATGCCATCTTTAGTCATTACATTCACATCTACTATTATAGCCATAACCGCTTCCAACTCCTCCAACTGCTCAGTTAAATTATTAACTGCTCCCTGAATTTCCTCCTTATGTTTGCTCAAGAAGCTAGTCCTAAACTTAAGGATACGAGAAGTCTTTTCTAAAAAATCTTTATTATCATCTTCGAGTATAGATTCTTCTAAAAGAGTAGTTAGAGGCAATGTATTTATCTTCTCCAACTTTTCACTATACTCTTTGTACTCTTCTTTTAACTTCTCGGAGGCCTCAATATATTGATATATCTCCTTTATTACTCCTTCCACCTCCTTATAGGTTTCAAACCCCTTTTCCAAAACCTCACCTACCTCCCGGTTCACTTTATCTATCCACTTGTCAACCATCTCCGCCTTACCTCTAACCTGCATCAAATCATCAACCTCCTTTTTGCTTAGCAAAACAGGAGTCTCAATTGCTGCAACCTTTTGTGACCTTGGAGAGGAGACACTCTTCAAAAATGAATGTAACTGATCTAATTGAGCCTTAAGCTCATCTTTCTTTTGTTTGTCCTTGATCATTCTGGATTTTGTCATTGAAGCCACCACATCAATCAAATTCATTTGTTGATTTCTAGTGGGTCTTCCCAAGTTAACCGTACTCAATTGATGGTCTATAAGCTGCATATCCCCTACCTCCTTTTCAATCATAGGCATGGCACATTCAGCAACTATCTCCCCTTTATCTATGAGTCTAGTAGAGTGCAAAACTTTAGCCCTTTTCTTAGGCCTTTCCTGTTCAATCTCCTTCATCATGTCCTCCCAATTGAGAGATTGAGGAGGTGTTCTAGCTCTTTTCTGTAGATCTAATTTCAACCAAGTAGGAGCACCAGGAGCCATCATCATGGAAGAGGAAGCAGCCACTGTAGAGGATGGCTGAATATCTATCTTAGGTTGAGAATCAACCTTTGCCTTTTCTTGTTGCTCCTACAGTACATGCAACTGCACCAACTTCTCAGTCTCCTCTCTATCTCTTTGTTCCTGCATCTTCTTGTCTCCTTCTTCTTTTCTCAATCTTTCCTCTTCCAAGGCTATGAGTTTCTCTGCCTTTTCCCTTTCTTTCTCAGCTAGTTGTTTCTTTACCAGCTCTTCAGCCTCCTTTTCTTTCCTTAGAGCTTTAGCCTCTTGTTCTTTCAATCGAGTCTCCTCTGCAAGCTTCAATCTAGCAACAAGGGCTTCCTTTTCCCTTCGATTTCTTGCTTTCTCCTCCTCAAGATCATGGATCTTTTGTATCAATTCCAGCTTGTCATTTTCAGCTTTGACCTTGATCTCATGCTCTCGTTGCCTCATTTGCTCCTCCATTGTATCAGTTGCCGTTCTTGTTTCAACTTCTCTTTCCTTCGATTGTTGGTGTTGAAGTAAAGCATCAAATTGCAACTTTGCCTCTATTTCCTTTTGTTTCTCCGTAGCAGCCCTTGCATCAGATTCTCTGGTAGCATCTTCAAACTGTTTCCATTGCTCCTCCTGTATAAGAATTTGCTCAATAGTAGGATCTAGAGGCATGTTTTCTTGCAAGTCCTTCTCTGACAGAGTTTCATCTAAATCCGTCTCAATTTCTACCAACTCTTCCTCCACTTCCTTCCCTTTAGTAGCTTCAGCTATGGCATAAAGCACTCCTTGAACTTCTTTGCTTTTCTTTCTTGTGAGTGGGGCTTGTGTAGATGACTCACCCAATGTAGGCATAGGAACAGCAGATTCAATTGGGACATCTCCCTCAGGTGTCTCTTCTTCTTCATCAACCACCTCCAACTCTATTTCTTCAACATCCAGAGGAAAGAACTCCAATGGTTCCTTGGAAGGCACCTTTCTTTTAATCCTCTTATACCCTTTACCTTTCTTGAGGATTGGTCCTTGAGGAGCTTGAGTCCTCATCATCAACCATTGCACACTTCTATCCAAGACTGTTCTTCCCAATTTCTTAATGTCAATCGTTTCTTCTTCATTCCAGTCTATTGGATCTAAGTTTTTGGTGCCAATATTCAAAGCTTCATATGAGGGATCTAATACCACTCTATCGTCCACCAAAGTGTCAGGAATATTATCTTTAATACCCAGCTCTACCATAAGTGAGACTGGTAATCTCTCATAATTCTTCCTCCTCAAGTCAAATTCATCCTACCTATCACACCAAAAATCCTCTAACAAATTAAAGTGCCTAGTAAATACAGAAGGTAATAAAGTATACATCTTCTTTTTCGGATCAAAATACTTACAAGTTGTATACAATCCTAATTTCAATTGTATCAACTCATTACAAACCACCTTAGCCACCTTCAAGTGTTGACAACTATATTCCCCCAGTGTCATAGGAAACTTATGGCATCCTGTCTTATGCTTCATCCCAAATCTAGCATTAACTCCGATGGCTTGATATACAAATTCCATAAGCACTATTCTATTGCTGCAACATCTTGGAAGTAAATGAGGATGACCTTCAAACCCAAACAATCTGAAGTATGTAAATTTGGGGTATTGGATGTACCAACTTCCCCATTCAGAAATGGAAACCATAGCTTCCTGACTTAACCTGTATCCTGCATCTCCACTCAACTGATTGATAACCACATATAAAAATACATCATTGACTCTTCTGAAGTGAGTCTCAGCAACCTAAAGGGATAATTGATCATAGTGTTCTCATACTTTCTTTTGTCCATCCAAAGCTCCCATTATACCTACCCTGTTTAATCCTGGGAAAATCCCCAATCTTGTTGCAGCATAGACCACATATGAAGTCATGAAGAAAGATTTGGTCTGTTTGACCCTTGTGAGCTGATCATGTATGGCATCAGAAACAATCATGGACCAATCAAATTGATAATCACCCTGAAAAATCACTTGAATAAAATGAAACATCCATTCCTTGAAATGGAAGGCATCCCTCTTCCCAAACACTCTAGACAACATCAATATTAAATCAGATATCTCCTTCTTGAAATCTGCCCTCTTTGGCTGATCTACCAATTTGCTCAAAGACTTCTTCTCAGTACTTAACCATCTTTTGTTTAAATGAGACTTATTGGAGTCTTTATGCTTACTATATTTCTCTAATGCCTCAGCCTCAGTTAACTGCACTAAATTCTTGGGATCAGAAACATTGAATATGTTTTGGAACATCTGCGGAGTAAGATCTATAATTACATTATTCTGTGAATCCATGCATAATCTTGTAGCTGGATTATAAGTACTGGCCACAGTATATATCAACTTCAGACACTGAACTGACAAAGGAAACACAGTGATATGTGCAAGACCGTAGTCAACAATCCTTTGAGTTCTCCCTGTTAAGTTTGCCCTTTCTGCAAAGGTCTCTTCATGTAATTCTTCGAAATTATACTAGCCCAGATTGGTATCTGTGGTATCTGACCAGTTTGATTCCACCTTGCTCACCTTCACCACTGGATTCCTATGATCATACCTTAATGTATAAGGTAATTGTTCTAGTTTCACTTTCTTGATCTTTGGTGCAGGCTTTGATGTTCCAGCCGGTTGATTCCTTCGAGTAGCCTCTCCTGACGTTCCTGACATCTCTCAAATCTCCTGCAAGCAAACCTCTAATTAGACCCCTTCCAATTCATTATAAAACTTGTTTTAAAAACATACCTGTTACATATGTATCGGAGTCAGAGTCGGACAGAAACACAAAATAATCATTTTTACAAGACTGGCGAACTCGGAGCAAAAATCAATATAGGAACTTCAGCTAGTAACAAACGGGCTCGGAGTCGAAGTCGGGGAAGTTATCGAAACCGGGATCGGAATAAAAAAAGATTTGTTTTTTCCTTCAAATTCCTCTCATTTCATATTCTATTTCCATTCCGCCTCCGCCTCTGATTTGTTTATCGTTACTTCGACAAAAGACTTTCCACAATATGCGGAGCCGGACATAGCATGAAAACGGAACTGATAACCTTTACAAACAAAAATTCTTAAGCTTAAGACCAGTTCCGATCCCGCCTCCGCTAATTATCACATAATTCAAAAAACCTTTTAGAAGTCGAAATCGAAAACAACATAGAAATGGAATTCACATCTTCAATAAAAACAAACTCTCATGCCCATACCCATTCCAATCCCGCCTCCGCTAATGCTAATCATGACATCATCAACTTTATTCATTTTCATCAAAACTTCATGATTAAACCTAGGTCGCCATAACATAGCAAAGGAGCTTAAAAAAGTCTACCCTTATATGACCGTGGGGAACAATTATATTTTGGAGCCCTTCTTTTAAAACTTATTGCAGAGACCGACAAAACCCTAAATTAACAAACTTAATAAAACTAGGGCATGGGTTTTAAAACCCTGCCATTCTACCAACAACGAAACCCTAAATTAAACCATAAACCTAATCTACCTCAACTCACTGCAAAAATCAGTAATCTACCTCACTGTAAATTCTTAATCTAGCTTACACCATAATAAAAACCTTTAATCTAATCTAAATCTACTGCAAATCGAAAACGACCCGACGCGATCACGATTAAGTCGTGAAAACGACAATGCCCAAAAATAGAAAGAAACGACACAACAAAATAAAACAACAAAGATAAAAACTAAAACAAACTAAAACAAGAACCTACTCATTCAATCACATCGTAGATCATAAAATTTCTTAAAACACAATGATTGAACACGCGAACAGATACCAAGCAAAACACAACGAACACAACCGCAAATAAAACAACGAAGATAAAAACAAAAATCAAAGACCTACCTTAAACACAAACAAAGCCACGCTGACTTTCTGAATCAATTCGCACACAATCCCTTCTCTATCTCGATCAATTCGCTCAAAACGAACTCTGCCATTACTCTTCGCGCTTTCAGACTTGTAATAATAACAATAATAATTGGCTTTAACCCTTAATAAAGAAAAAAAATGTGAATTTCTACCTACATCGTCAACCACCATTAATGCATTAAAACACAGTAAAGGCGGAGTCGGAACTGTAAGAGAACAAACACTGATCTATAGTGCAACTTCTGTCAAAAAGTCAACGACACAAAAAACAAAAAAAAAGGCGGGGTCGGAACCAAAATGAAAATAGGATCTTAAAATCATAAACTTTCCAAACCTTATTCCCATTCCGACTCCTCGTCCGATAACTAAAAACAAAACAAAAACAAAAATAAAAGTTAAGTAAAAGATCAACCTAATAAAACAAAACACAAAAACCGAGACAAACAAACATTAAAACGGTAGCAGAGTCAGAATCGGAATTGAATTTGATTTTGCAAATTTTGAATAGAACCATCCCAATTCCCACTCCTACTCCGCTTCCGCTAAAGAGCAAAAACAAAGGCAAAGAAAAGACCATCGGGATCAGAACCAAAAAATACACCTCAAAAGACCTTTTAAAACCCGATTCAGCTCCGGTTCCACTTCTGACAAAGAAAAGAAAGAAGAACAACAAAATACTTGGCAAAACTATACTCCAAATTTTATTCCAAAACAACTAAGTACAAAAAACACAAAGGGGGACCCATTTTGACCAAGACAAAAGATGGGGAGGTTATGCAAGGCATAACAGTTTCCATGTATAAACAAGTTTCTCACAAGTCTAGAGAAAAGTAGAAAACCTTGTGAGAAAAATCCTCAAAAGAGAGAACACATGAGAAGGAAAGATAAAACTCTTTAAAAATTTATCCCAAAAAAATTAAGAATATGGAAAACATCATGAATCATGAAGAAGTTACAAACTTTGCTAAGAAGTAATTGGTGTACTACTAGAACTAAAGAATATGCTCTAAAATAAAATTTGAATCAAGATCAAGGAGGAAAAATTATACACAATTGACCCTAATGAAACTAATCAAACAATACATAGATGGTGATTCATGCCAATATAATGTATCAAGGCAATAATTTGGCAAACAAGACTACAAGAGATAATAATCTCAATAATATTGAAACCAAATGATAAGGGTAGGATGTGATTCTATCAATCCATCAAAATAAAGGAAGAATTAGCATAACCATATGATACTACCCATAATTCTAACAAGGGAAACATATGGAAAATCCTACTAAAAGTTTACATACTCAATGTAGTGCATGAAGAGGAAGAAACAAAACTGAAAAGGACCAACATGGTGTACTCAACAACTAAAAAAGGATGAGGAAATAACAAGACACACACATAGGAGGATAGATAAGTTCTTGATTGCAAATAAAAAAGACACACACATGGGGGATAGATAAGTTTTTGATTTTAAATAAAAATAAATACACAAAACCCACTAGAACTTTATAAAATAGTGTTAGTACAAGTGATTGAAGAATATGTTAGCCTTATTGTTGCACCAAAATTCCAACCTATCAAATCCTGATACAAGCATCATATAAGATCCACAGGAGGCAGTTAAACCATGTCGTGAATCATGCAGTCAACACTGATTGAGGGGTGGAAGCATCGAGCTTCCAATAATCTCCCCCAACACGACCACGAGATTCAAACTTGTGACTCGACTCTGATACCAATTGTTGGCTTTATCATTGCACCAAAATCTTGACCTGTCAATGCCCAATACAAGCATCATATAAGATCCACGGGAGGTGGTTAAACCATGTCACAAATCACTCGGTCAGTGTTGATTGAGGGGTGGAAGCATCGAGCTTCCAAAAAAAATGATGGTAGGAATATATTTTTGTTCATTTAGAAAAGTGCGCCAATGAAATACAAATTTAAAAAAAGGACCAAGACATAAAATAATGACTCATCATGTCCCATTTACCACAAAAGATAGAAGTATCCCTTGAATTCTTTCTTTTTGTGCAAGGAAACTCATTAGACTTGGAAGAGGGAGATAATTGGTTATTTTATTTTATCTTTAAGTTGAAGGGATTCTCATGATATAAAATATATTTTATCATAGATAGTATTATCTTATTACCTCTAGATTTCCTAAATTTAGTCATTTTTTGAAAGAAATAAGAAAAGAGAGTAAAAAAGAAATATGGGCACTTTAAATCATGCCTTAAAACCCCTAAATACATTAAGGTTGTAAATTGGAAACCCCAATATAGATAATCAGGCACTAGAGTGCAAATTCACAAGTTTAAATCACCATTTATATAAAAATGGGGGTTTTGGGTAGTGATTTTTTTAGTGGCTAATATTTGCCAATTGGTTAATAGTTGAAATTTGGGAATGCAAAATTGGCTAATAGTTTGAGCTATAATGTGACTTGAATTGCCACATTTTTACAACATTTTATTTTAGTCTTCTTAAAATTGCCAAAGAATTTATTTTATTAAAAAATTAATTCAAAATTTGTCATAATATTCGATACATGATTCGATCAGATTCACCTAAATTTAATAAATTATAGTAGAAATCTATATTAATTCGCCAATAGTATATCATAATTATTAGTTGCTTTAGGGCCATATTTCCAATCTTTAGTTTTCACCATTGATATAAAATATAATCTAATGACCCTTGTTATATTTTGTGAGGTAAAATATACCCATGATATGTAATTCTCATAGGGCCCACAATTTTGGGCCCCATGAGCATTATAGATTGTGGGTACATTTTACCTCACAAAATATAATGAGGATCGTTAGATCAATGATCCAAAATAAATTTTGGGCCCCATAAGTATTACGGATCGTGGGTACATTTTACCTTATAGAATACAATGAGGGTCATTAGATTATATTTTAAATCAATGGTGGCAATTAAATATTATAGTCTACCCCTTAAACCCATTGATAATTTCCACCCTTTGGCCCCTACTTTTCCATAAGAATTGTGTTTTTAGATTGGATGGATTCACCATCATAATTAATGAATTTTCCTATTATTTTTCAATATTCGCCAAAATTTTCTACAAAATTTTAGTGATGTAAAAAAAATTGCCAATAAAATTAATTATTTTTTCAAAATAGAGCAAAGATTCACCAATAGAAATTAATATTTTTTTCTAAAAAATTAAAAAAATCTTCAGGATTTTATATCTTTTTTGAGGGGGGTTTCTTAAAGTTATCATTGGTTTTGGGCCATCTAAATGCAATGGAAATATCTAATTGGGCCTAAAATGTTCCTGCAAAATTTGTTCGCCAAATATGAGCTTCAAACCCCTATTTGTAATTATGTCAAATGATCTCCAAATCAAATGAGAAAAAATCCAACCTTGACTTTCTCAAGCCTCTTGGATGCGTTGGAATAGTAAAAAATAATGCTAATATAACTAGAAATTTTGTTATCACCCAGATCTCGTAAAACACATATATAGTATGAAGAGGTTATTATTTCTTTGCAAACCTTTTATGATTCTCCAGATCATTTGAAATGCAAGAGAAGAGAATACGAGAATTTACAAGACCTTACATGAAAAACTCAATTTCTCAATTAGGAATCTAAGAACTTAGATTTCTCAAAATGAAGCTCTAATACCATGTTAGAAATATGAAATAGATTGAATAACCCAAGGAACTTTATAAGAGAAATTCAAAGCTACATAAATTGGAAAAATATAAATAATACAAATTGGATACTCTGAGAGATATGTAATGTTAGGATGGCAGAATTGCATTAAGATCTACCAAGATGTAAAATACAAGCTAGATAGTGATTTGATATAGAACTAAGGAGACAATGGAGATGGAAAATCAATCAATAGGAATTGACTACCACAAACCACCAATATTAAATAAATTTATGAAAAAATAAATACTCCACCCTTAAAGGGTGGAGACACCTCATCGCTTTATCTCCTAGTTCTTTAATAATAAATTCACTTTATTATCCTAAGCAAGCTTAATAAAAGTTTAGGGAAAACTTATGACTAAGGGAAAATAAATTATCCCACTAGAAAAATAAAAAATTCTACACCCATATATTTTAAGATGCACATTTTATGATTTCTATTACTAGATTATAATAATTCTTTATTCCATTGTTATATTCACATATATCTAGTTTATAGATATAATTATTATAATGATCTTGAAAACCTATTTTTTATCTCTATAGACATGTTTACATAGGCTTTGTGCACAAAGATTGGGGGTTGAAAAAGGGTCACAACCAATTTTTGGTCTATCCAAGACATAACACAAGCATGTTATAATGGGCTCGTATTGTGAACTAGTATTGATTGAGCCTAGGCCAATCACTACCAATCCACCATGCACTCATGTTTCTTTTTGTGATAAAAAGAAATAAAAATAGAGGTCAAGCTCATTTGAGCTTGACCCCCTTTCTCACCAATAGCAAAACATGAGTGGGGAACAACACAAGTATGTTTTCAAGCCAAATCAATCAATTTGAGCTAGCACAAGGCTACCCCAATATTTGTAAGATTGAGGAGGTAGGTTTTTAACTATGTGAATTAAAATGTATTGATTTTGCATTTTTTATTCAATATTTTATAATTTTCAAGAATTGAAAATCCTTCAAACCTTAATTCACCAAATGATAAAAAAACCTATTGAAGAACAGGAATAACCAAACTCTCAACAAAATCCTCTATCTACTCCTTTTCATCATCCTTAAACACAAGAAATATTATTAGGTGAACTTGGAAACAATAAAAGGGAACTCCAAGCATTGGTTGATACATTAAAAAATCCAAATGCACTAGTTTATAATGGGAAACCCTTGTGAACTCATTGGAATCTATTATTTCTCATATAGATTTTGTGAATGACAAAATAAATATGTGGTTTGATAAAAGGGAGGATGCATAACAACTTTATTCGCAAAAATTATCATACCAACAATTTAAAGAGAAAAAAAGTTTGAAACCTAATTTGTTTACATTGCTCATCGATCCAAGAAAAAATTCACCCATGCACATAAGTTTCAAGAGGTTCACTATTCATTAGTGCCAACACCATAGAATAAGGGATATTTTTTAGAAAAGATGGTGAATAATTTTTTACCATTATATGTATGCAACAATAATGAAATCCCATGATGTTTTTGAGGAAACTCTATTGTGAGTTTTTCCTCAGTGAGATTCTCAATTATTTTGATATGAATGACTTCTAAGGAAAAGGAAAAGGCTTTACATAAGATAGAGAGGGGCACATAGTTCCTAAGACACAAAATAAATTCCCCTAGCTATGTTGGAAATTAAACACATCATGATACCTTCCATTATGAAGGAGCTCATGTTGAGGTGAAGAATTTATAGTTTATTGGCTCCCTCACACAAACCTTGTTACAAATTACTAGGCCTTTAGTATAGGGTAATGATGGTGAGTCTCATAGGTCTCAATAGTCACATCATGTTTTTCACAACTATGGATCTATCTATGATTATGTGTTTGAGTATGATCAAGATGGATGTGACTAGGATTAGAACACATCTATATTAGATGATATGGTGTTCACATATGATTTGTTGGATTTAACACATTTGACATTGATCAACGGGTAATTTTCAACAAGGTTATGCAATTTATTATATATCCTTTTGAAATATAAGATTAATTATATTCATCTATTATGAATAAAAATTAATGTAAATAATTATATTTAATGAAGTTCTAGAGTCAAGTGTTCATCCTACAACTATCAACCCTTTATCTCTTGATTATGTAGCCATGTTGAGTCCATTTATATGTAATTTGTAAAGAAATAGTAAAATATATACTAAATGTAATTTTTGCCTTATGAATGGTAATCTTAAAATTCACATTTGATGATGAACAAGTGGATATTGTACCTTGAACATCAATACTTGTTGGTGGTAGTGTTTACTTGAATTTTTTTACTAAGGTAAGTTTTACTATTTTTAATCATTATGTTTGTAAATAGTGTTAGGTAGATTTTGGTAAAATAATATTTTTATAATTTCGGTCGATGAATTTAGTTTGAACTCATTTTCTTGACACAATGGAGGTGGGAATTACTGTGATAGTTTTGTCTTCAATACCTTTGATAAAGGTATGAGCTAGATTAGTAAAAAAATATATTTATTTATTTTTATCCCATGTCTATTGGTGTAAATTTAAATGATATTCATATTTATTCTATTTTTTTCTTGATTCTTGTCATAGGGGGTCACAGCTACAATTCATGCACATACCTCTCAAATAGATGAAGAGAAGAAGGGAATGGTTGAGGTGGATTATTAGCTTGTGGTAAGTGAATATTTATGTATATGTCAATGTACATTTCACTTTTATATGTCAATGTGTATTTTTTTATTGTATTATGTGGATATCCAAAAAGTAGAGGTCAAGTCAATGGGTTCAAAAGAAACAAATATCAATCACCTCTCCATCTTCTCAACTAACTATATCTTGGATTTTTTTATGCCTGTATGGATTTCTTATACATGTATAATTTTTATGAACATATCATATCATATTCCAAACATGAGTGAGGAATAGAACATGTATGTTTTCAAGCCAATTGAGTCGATTTGAGACAACACAATGCTACCCCAATATTTGTGAGATTGAGGAGATAGGTTTTTAAATATGTAAATTAAAATGAATATCAATTTTGCATTTTTTATTCAACATTTTATGATTTTCAAGAATTGAAAATTCTTCAAACCTTAATTCACCAAATGATAAAAAACCTAGTGAAGAGAAAGAAAAACCAAACTCTCAATAAAATCCTCTATTTACTCCTTTTCATCATCCTTAAGCACAAGAAATATTATTAGGTGAATTTGAAAAAAATAAAAGGGAACTCCAAGCATTGGTTGATACATTAAAAAATCCAAATGCAACTAGTTTGCATTAGACAACCCTTGCAGCCTCATTGGAATCTATTATTTCTCATGTAGATTTTGTGAATGTCCAAATAAATATGTAATTTGATAAAAGGGAGGATGCATAATAATTTTATTCCAAATTATTATCATGCCAACAATTTAAAGAGAAGAAAAATTTGAAATGTAAATTATTTATATTTTTCATTGATCCAAGAAAAAACACACCCATGCACACAAGTTTCAAGAGGTTCACTATTCATTGGTGCCAACACCATAGAATAAGGGATAATTTTAGAAAATATGGTTAACATTATTTTACCATTCTGCATCCAACAATAATGAAACCCCGTGATATTTTTTGAGGAAACTCTATGGTTATTTTTTTCCTCAATGAGATTCTCAATTATTTTAATATGAATTGACTTCTAGGGCAAAGGAAAAGGCTTCATATAGGATAGAGAGGGGGCACATAGTTCCTAGGACTGGAAACAAATTCCCCTAGCTAGGTTGGAAATTAAACACATCATGATCCCTTCTATTGTGAAGGAGAGTGTTGAGGTGAAGACTTTATATTCCATTAGCTTCCTCACACAAATCTTGTTACAAATTAATAAGCCTTTAGTATAGGATGACGATGGTGAGTATCATAGGTCTCAATAGTCACATCACCTTTTTCACAACTATGGATATATATGTGATTATGTGTTTGATTTTGATCAAGATGCACAAGACCAAGATTAGAACACATCTATATTAGATGATATGGTGTTCACATATGAGTTGTTGGATTACACATTTGGTATTGATCAACAAGTAATTTTCAACAAGGTTATGCAATTTATTATATTCTTTTTGAAATATAAGATTAATTATATTAATCTATTATGAATAAAAATTAAATTAAATAATTGTATTTAATAAAATTCTAGACTCAAAGTGTTCATCGTATGACTATCAACCCTTTAGCTCTTGACTATGTAGCCATATTGAGTCCACATGTATGTAATTTGTAAAGAAATAGTAAAATATATACTAAATGTTTTTATTTTTGCCTTGTATGAATGGTAATCTTAAAATTCATATTTGATGATGAACAAGAGGATGATGTACCTTCAACATCAAGACATGTTGGTGGTAGTGGTTATATGAAAATTTTCACTAAGGTAAATTTTACTAGTTTTAATCATTACTTGTTTGTAAATAATGTTAGGTAGGTTTTGGTAAAATAACATTTTTATAATTTTAGTTGATGACTTTAGTTCAAATTCCTCATATTCTTGGCACAATGGAGGTGGAAATTACTGTGATAGTTTTGTCTTCAATGCCTTTGATAAAGGTATGAGTTAGATTAGTAAATTTTATTTTCTATTTATTTTTAATCCCATGCCTATTGGTGTAAATTTAAATGATATACATATTTACTCTAATCTGTTTCTTGATTCTTGTCATAGGGGGTCACAACTCCAATTCATGTACCTACCCCTCAAATAGATGACGAGAAGAAAGGAATGATTGAGGTGGATTATTAGCTTGTGGTAAGTGAATATTCATATATATGTCATTGTACATTCATTTTTTATATCAATGGGTATATTAAATTTTTATTGTATTATGTGGACATCCAAAAAAACTAGAGAGGAGGTCGAGTCAATGGGTTCAAAAGAAACATATATCAATCACCTCTCCATCTTCTCAACTAACTATATCTTTTCTTTTTTGTATGCCTATATGGCTTTCTTGTACATATTTTTTTTATGAACATATAATATTGCATGCCTATACACTTTGATAACCTTGACTTGATGAACTTGACTCTAATATGAATGTTAAGGCAAAGAAAGAGTTAAAAAATAGAGCAACACAATAAGAAACAAAAAGATTGTTGCACATATATTTATAGAACTTTAACTCTTTCTTTTCTAAAAAACAAAATATATTTTTATTTTTTCAAACTTACTTCTTTTACTCTACTAACCAACTTCTTGAATATCACATAATATATAGATACAATTTCAAATATTAAAGCATATGTTAAAATAGTTGAGTAAATTCCTGACGGGCACAATCCTAGATATTAAATAAAATGAAAAATGATGTAGAAATCTTTGATGCAAGGAAGAGTAGAACAAAAAAAATGTGGAATCGCAGAAGGAATGCAGATGGGAAGAAAACACACGGACCAAGATGGATATATTGATCTAACCAACATTGTATAAGGCAATGTTGGAGAATTAAAGATTCATAGGTGGGTAGATGAGTATTGACCAAATTGCTCGATGCTCAATTTCCTTCCAAATAATTTCTTTGTGGAAATTTTTGAAATGGAAAGTGAAAGAGAGGGAATAATTGATACAAACAAATGGGAAATGGAGGGCACCCAATTATACTTACAAAGATGGCTTTCAAATTTTAACCCTCTTAGCATGAATCCTTGGAACAAACCAATATGGTTATGGCTTTATAATTTACCTTTCAAATACTGTTCTAGTGAATGTTTAATGAGAATTGGAGATAGTCTGTGAAGAACAATTGAGGTTGATCTTCAAAATGGAGAAATCTTAATATATGTTATAATCAAAATAATTGCAATCTTGGATACTTCAGAGAATTAAATTGTTAATATTTATTGGAAAATGATTCATGAATTATTAATTGAAATCTCCAAATTCTATTGTGGAAGATGTAAAAGCATAAAACATAATGAAATATCTTGTCACTAGCCACCTCGATCCTGAAAATAAAATGGATATCGAAAATAAGATCAATAATAGACAGAAAATGAAGGGAAAGTGAAGTCAAATGAAGCTCTAGTAGAGGAACAATGTCTCAAAAATGAACTAAAATCATGCACAAAACTAATCACAAAAGAAAAAAATGAAAACCAAAGCTTTTGAATGGGCAATAATCCTGTATGGACAAAAAACAAAGATAAATAATACACCAAACTGGGAAGGATCGGAAACTGAAGAAGAATAGATAATAGATAAAATTGACATGGTGGATCCAAGACACATCAACTCGATGGTATCAAAACTTATGAATGATGGGGGAAAGAAAATGGAGGCAAAAAAGGCAAGAAAACAAATAAATAAAGAAAGAAGGAGGCTTTGTGTGAGAAACAAAAATCATCAAAACTTATTTGCTGAGATCCAAGGGAGGAATCACCTCACTTGGAATGTTAATGGTATTAATGTCCCTAACAAACTACGCACGATCGAGATCCAATTAAATAATTAATTGATTAAATGTGTAATGCTACAAGAAACAAACCTAAGTTCAAAAGAAGCAGAGGTATTTCTCAAGCATTGTATGGGATGGTCTGGTCATTTCACAAAAGGAACTGAAGTTTCTATAGGATTGGGAATTATGTGGAAAACTAGAAGGGTGTCAATCAACATAATTAGAAATAATAATAATTGGGAACTTGTAAAGGTATGCGGTTTTGGCTCCAATTTAGAATTTTATTTATTAAATATATATGAACCTACTAAATGAGTAGAGAAGGGTGTCAATCAATTTGTAATATAGAGGATGAATTAAACAATTTAAATCAAAGATAAATTATTATTGGTGGCAACTTTAATTCAACATTGGACACATCTTAAAAACTAGGGGGAATAGGAAGAGTGTCATGATCCCAAGAAGATTTCATAGATTTTGTGAATCAAAATGGTTTGGTTGATATTATCCCCTACAATGGGACATATACCTGGAGTAATAGATGGAAGGGATTTAATAATATTTTTGAACATTTAAATCATTTTCTAAGGACATTCAAAAACCAAGGATCCAATTCATATTCGAGAAAATGTAACTATGACATCGGGAGCTCACAAAACTTTTAAGATAATGGTGGATGGAACCCATTGCATTGGAAGGGACCAAATTTTTTACATTCATCAAAAAGTTACAACACAAAAAAGAAAAAACTAAAGGTAAATCAAAAATATCAAAAATATCTTCTAAGAAAAAGGAAAGAGTCTAGAAGGTGAACAAGAGGAATTGAATCAGAAAGTTATAAAAAATGGAATGTTTCAAGATGATTACACCAAAGAAAAAAATTGTTAGTAAAATATAATGAAATCTTGACAAGAGATGAGTGCTACTAGCAGACAAAATCTAGAGAAACATGGATAGCTAAAGGAGATATGAATACCAATTTTTTTCATAACTCAACAAATCTAAAAAGATCTATTAATAGGGTATCACAAATAAAGAATAATGATGGACACACTCTTGTCGAAATCAAGAAAATACAAAATGAACGTGTTTCTAATTTTCAAAACTTACTAATAAGACATGATGAATAAGAACCTCTTCATAATAGCTTCATATATTACATACCTCCCATCATTCATGATGATGACAATGAAGTATTGATGGCATTTGTAAAAGAAGTGAAAGAAGACTTATTTTAATGTAACAACTAGACAAAGCCCCCAAACTTGATGGATTTTAGGCTCTATTCTACCAAACATGTTGGATTTTATTGAACAAAGATATATATGGTTTGGTTGAAGAGTTGAGGAAATTTGGGAAAATTCTAAAGGATTAAAATAATACCAATATTACATTAATACTAAAGAAATAAAAATGCATCTCTATTGTTGATTTCAGATCAATTTCACTATGAAACATAATCTACAAGTTCATAACAAAATTCATAGTGAATAGACTAAAAAATCCTCCCTATAGGTATAACACAAGAGTAGAGTGGTTTTGTTCCTAGAAAAAATATCACCAATGGAATTTAATCATTCTTCATGAGGCAATCCACACCATAAAACGAGATAATTTAAAAGAAATGATCATGAAGCTTCACATAAGCAAAGCTTATGATAGGGTTAGATGGTGTTTCCTTATGAAGATAATGAAAGAAATTGGTTTCAACAAGAAATGGTTACAATGGGTATATGCATGTATATTGCCACCAAGATATTCAATCCTCATAAATGGGATTCCATGTGGTTTCTTCGAAGGATCAAAAGGAATCAGACAAGGGGACTCTCTATCCCCCTTTCTATTTGCAATCATGGTAGATGCACTCACCAGAGGGATTCATCAAAAGGTAGCAACTAGGAAATGGACTAGAATTACAATTGCAAAGAATATAACACCATTGAAACATTATCTCTTTGTTGATGACACCCTATTATACGACTCTTTGACACTTAAGGAAATAGAAGAAATAAAAAATACATTGGAAGAATATGCATCGCATTTGGGGTAGGTGATAAATGAAGATAAATTGATCTTTTACTAAAATTCAATACACAAAAGATAATCCAACACAAGCCAGCAAATATGAATGGGTTCACAATTGAGATATTGTCGAGAACTTATCTTGGCATTTCTTTGTATGAAGGAATTACATGAACCTCCCATTGGACTAACATCATATCCAAATGCAATAAAAAATCAGAAGTCTGGCGAGGGAGGTGGCTAACTCTTGTTGGTAGGATCACAATAATAAAGTTTGGCATTGTTGCAATCCCAGTTTATGTGCTTTCTTGTGTTGGGATAACATCCAAAGTGGAGAAATGTATCAACAAATTTTATAAGAATTTCCTATGGGAAGGTTCGAACAAGTTAAAGAGAATTCCCCTAATTCCAGGAGATATGGTCAAGAAAAATAAATAAAATGGTGGTGAAGCAACCAAAGATATCCATAAAAATAATTTGGCATTACACACAAAATTAACATGGAGAATGATTAAAATATTGAGGCCCAATGGTGTCAAATTTTAAGGAGCAAATACTTAGATGCCAATGAACCAAATTGAATCATCACTTTGGAAAATCCACTACATGGATCTCAGATATAGAATTTCATGATGAAATCAAGGCAAATAATGACTGAACTTTTGTCGAGGAGAACTAGCTCAAGAACAAAGGCCTTATTCTAGCATGATTCATGGAATGAACACAAACCAATGATAGAAACAACAATAAATGGATTAGAAGAAGCAATACAACTAACAAAGCTTCATTATGGCACAAAGGTGCAGTACTATATTCATGCCTTACGCATTGCAAGAAATCAAACCACCCAATCGAAAACTTTTGAATTTCTACTAGTTTCAAGTAGAGAGGCAATAATCAAGGAACTATCTTCAAGAAATATTTTTCTAACAAATCAAGATGATGAACTTGTTTGGTGCGAGACCAAATCAAACAAATACTCAAACAAATCAGGATGCAAAATACAAAATATAGAAGAAAGGATAAATTATTGGCCAGTTGACTTATGTTGGGGCACAAATGTATTTGCCAAAATTTGGGGCCTTTACATGGGATACTTTGCACCAAAGAATACTGATAGGGGAAAGGCTTTTGAAAATTGGTATTTTTGGCCCACACAGATGCCTAATGAGTGAACGCAGTGAAGAAATCAAAGGTCATCTTTTGTTACAATGTGAAGTTGCTGATGGAATATTGTATAACAATCCTACAAAAACTTGACTGGTCTGAACCTCTTCTTTCATCTATTTCATCCCTCTTCCTCACTTGACCTACACAACAAATCTTTATGTGGAAGAATTTGGAAAACTGCTCCATCCACCATTATTTGGCACATATGGAAAGAAAGAAGCTCTCACATATTTACTAAAAAAGAAACAAATTTAACATCATTGATAAACAAAAAACTGAGGTGGCTATTTGTGAGTTTCAGAATACGAGAGTACAAAAAAAGAAGACGTGGCAATTTTCAAATTGGGATAACAACATCCTTTCCACTTGGAAATTACTGAAGGTCCCAAATTAGAGCAACAATGACCAAATCAAAGGGGTTGAATAAGGGATGGCGAAGTGGGATTTACCATCAAGTGATCATCTAAAGTTAAAAAGTTAAATTTTGATGGGGTATCGTATGGAAATCTTGGGACTACTGGTGCTAGCTTCATAATTCACAATATACATGGTCATCTATGTTGGGCTAGTGAAATAAAATTAGGAATCAAAACCAACAATAATATAAAATTTAGAGCTAAATCTCATAGAAAGAGATTCCCAAATAGTTGTGATCGCAGTAATTGACAAAGGAATTCCAAATTAAAAACTAGGGATGAAAGTAGACCACATTTTATTGAACCTTGAAAAAATCGATGATTCCACAATAAAACACATTTTCAAGAGAGCTAACCAAGCAGTGGACTGGGTGAATTCATAAGGACATATTGTGTGAAGGCTACGAGAAATGGCACAATCGAAAGGAACCCTAAAAATAACACACAAAAAGGGCGTGGGACGAGAATTGATAAGATAAATTCAAAGAAGATAGTAAGTTGCTGATAAAATTATCCAGGTTGGAAGTTACTACCCATTTCAAAATGTCCAGAGCTTGGTCATGATTACCGTGTGCTTGTAATGTAATGAGGAAGATCACCATAAAGGATGAAAGTCTAGATTTAGAATCTAATATACATACCTTAAAAGTTACGAATAGATTTGCAACTTCTAAACAAAAGACGGACAAAAAGTAAAGCAAATCCAGAATGAAAGATATCCCGTGAGAATTGCAAGGCAATCCAGCAAATCCAAAAATAAAAGGATGTGAATCCTATCAGAAGATCACATAGGGATTATGGTTGCAAACAAGAAACAAATGATGAAGTGAGTTAAGATTGATGACTATAAAAAGGTGTTGGTTGATAGATCGATCTCATACTCGAAATGGTGGATATGCTTACAATACCAACCATTCCTTCCTACTACAAACAAGAGGATTCGGAGAAGCATTTAAGAAAGAAGTTTCCAAGCTGAGATCAGAAGTGGAGGAAGAAGCAAAGTAGGGATAGGAACAAATCGTTTACAAAGAGCACACTCATAATGTGGAATTGTTGGAAAGATTCATGTATAACATTGTGAGGACTTCAAGAAGTTTTGAATTAGTAGCGGCTAACTTTGTTAATGATAAATATCAGACAGAGGCTATAAACTCTTTGTCCACCTTAAGCAGACACCCTGAAACAAGTCTTGTTAGGGATGCCTTCTATATTTAAATTGCATGGAAGAACAAATAAATGAAACAGGAAAACACACATTTGAAACAAGTCTTGTTAGGGATGCCTTCTATATTTAAATTGCATGGAAGAACAAATAAATGAAACAGGAAAACACACTAATGTCTGAACGGCTAACAAGAAATAATGTCTATATATGTTTTTTATATTTCACATTATGATACTTTCTTTTTCATTGTTCTATTGGAGAGACTTCACGTTGTAATTAAGAGGTTGAGAACTTTTTTTTTGTTTGGATTTACCTCAAACCATAAGATGTATATTTTTTATCGTTTTAATAGAAAGGGAATTGTCCCATGACAATAATTTGCTATATATATATATGACTAGTAATTTAGACTTTAGTCATACGAAAGAAGAGGAGATTCATACTGAAGGATAAAGGTCCCAATACAAGACAGAGAAAACATAACGAAATAAAAGAAATAGGCAATCCTATTAAATGTTACCCATACCGAATCTTAAAAATTATAGATGAAACATGATAGATAATAGACAACATTAATTGAGTTTATAATTCCAACACTAAAAAAAATAAAAAATCTCTAATACCAAAATTCATCTATAAGCTTTTATTCTAAAATTTATAAACCAATCATTTATAAAAGTTCAAAGAAATTATTTGTTGAGAACAAAAATAAAAACTAACCATACACTAATTTTATCTCTGAGATCCGAAGATTTCAAAGAAATTATTTGTTCAGAACAAAAATAAAAACTAACCATACACTAATTTTATCTCTGAGATCCGAAGAAAAAATCTATCTTAACCTTATAGTTGTGACAATTTATCCTCATACAATAACTCTCACAATTTTCCAACTAGTAGGCATACATGACTATTTATAGAATTTTAATGAGAGAACAGTTCTAACAAATTTCGACCATCTCCAGAAGCTATATGGAACGTGTTTAGTTTGGATTCTGACTTCTAACACGTGTACTGTTGGGGACAACGTTTCTGCAAACAAGGTGTTGTCCCTATATTTTTCTAGTTTTGCAGCATGTCCAACACCTGTCCCTCGACTTGAATTCAGTCCTCTGTTCAAATTTTCCTGTTCTGATACATTTTCCATATCCATTTGGATCAGAAGATCAGCATGTGAATCATATGAAAGAGACAGGTGTTCATTCTGAAATGTAGATTTACAGTGACATCAAATGTTTGAAGAAGAATTCAAAGTCCAGATAAAAAAAATGTTGAAGGAACCATACTCCAATTGTATGATGGAAGGCGAACAATTAATATGGGGAATTATAAAATAGAATCTCTTGACACAGAGCCGTGGCTGCTAAACCAGGGATCTTGATCAGACTGTGGTGTTAATGTTTGAAGCGCCGCACTCTTTAACTCCCCATCTTCTTGTTCTCCGTGTTCATCATCTTCATCTGCAATGGAGGACAAGTAGTCTGCAGCCTCTGTCATGGAAGGTCTTGCGTCTTTATCAAACGCCAAGCACCTAAATGCAAGTTCAGCGACTCTGTGCACACTTGATCTCACAGACAAATCTTTATCCACAATGAGAAAAGGATCCACAATTTCATCAACAGTGCCTGAGCTAATTGCGTTTACAGCCAGCCATGCCAAATTGATCTCATCCTTACTGCGCGAAAAGTCTACTACTTTGAGCGCAGTGATCATCTCTGCCAACACTACGCCAAAGCTGTACACATCGCTTTTATCAGAAAGATGGAAATTCTGATGGTATTGAGGATCCACATAGCCTGGTGTTCCTTGGGGAGCTGTGGAAATGTGGGAAGATTCTGACAAAACAAGCTTTGACAACCCAAAATCTGCGACTTTGCAATTGAAATCATAATCCAGAAGAATGTTGCTGGATTTGATGTCTCTGTGATAAATTGGAGGATTTATGGCGGAATGAAGGTGAGCAAGAGCTGCTGCAGTGTCTGCAGCTATTTTTAATCGTTTTCTCCATGAAAGCCCCTCTCCTCTTTCTCTTTTCAGGTGCTGACAGAGCGTGCCATTGGGCATAAATTCATAGACAAGAATGGGTTCTCCTTTTTCTTCCAGGCAGCAGCCCAGAAGTCTGAGAAGATTTGGGTGATCCACTGCAGATATAAGATTGATTTCATTGAGAACTCGTTCTATGCCATTGTCATCACCGCCTATATACCTGATCTTCTTCACGGCCACAAAGCGTCTGCTTGGAAGCTTTCCTGCGTACACCGTTCCGAATGCTCCACTCCCTAGCCTTTCTTTATATGAAAAGTTTTTTGTGGCTTTTTCCAGCTCCCTGTAGCTGTAGATCGGAATTGTCAATGTTCCATTGGCAGATAATAGCCCTTTCACGCTGACAGCCCTCTTTTTGACTGCACATGCTCGTCTTCTGTAGTACACAACAACACTGGCTAAAACCGCAACAGTTACTCCAACAATCACTGAAAACAAGAGGATTTTTTTTTCAATTGATGTGTCTCACACTGAAAAACTAATTGAAACTGAAAAGAAAATACAGATTTTAAATGTACGGTTGATTTTTTTTGTGGGGTAGAACTCACAGGAGATCATAACGGTTTTTGTTGAGTTTGTGCCACAGCTTCCAGAGGCATTGCAGCCTGCATCTACATCAGCACATAATGTATTATAACTTTGCAGTAGAAAGAAGCTTGAATTGACTTTGAAATCGAAACCAAAAACGAAAATGAAGATGAAGATTAGTGCAATAAGTGCAGAGAAGCGCCTAGCATCTATTAGGCGTCTAAACAAACATATGCATGATACAGAAGACTAAACAACCAATATTCAATTCAAAGTCTAAAATAAAGAGGCTAAACAACCAAAACCAAATTCCAAATCCAAAATTATATCAGTTGTGAATGAAAAAGAGATAATCGATGGCATTTGTGTTACCTTTTATGCATCCAGAGCCTTCCATAAATCCATCACCCACAAAGCCTGGTGTGCAAGAGCATCTGTGTGCTGTTTGGTTGTTTTTGGGATTCAGAAATTCAGAGCAAATGGCGTTGGCAGAGCAGCTGCAGTTTCCATCCACCCACCATCCCAGATCAATGTTATTCACCTTTATGCTTATGCTGATGGAACCGTTTTGATTCCCTTCATATATGATGCTGCTCAACATGTTTTGGCATGTTGAATGCTTCAGCATCTTCCATGGTAACCAATCCTTCAAATCCATCTGCGATATACATGTAAAAAAATTCTGATCCACCTTCCTGCAACTATTTTTACGACTACCTAGATCTATTAAATCGGTTAAGTTGAAGTTACAGTCCGACTTCTTGCAATTAGGTCCCAACATAAGAATATTTCGATTTGTTAGAGCGAATTGCTGCTGGAAATCTGATAAAAAGTCGTTTGAGTCCTTGGTGCATGTGATGTTACTGCTATCTTGGTTTTTGCTCCAAGGATCAACGATAACACTGTTATTTGTGAAATCCACAACTTTATACCCCTTCAAGTATACTTGCCCATTCGGGGAACAATCTTTATCCAGTAAGTAAGGACAGTTGCGGCTAAACCCAAAAGGGTAACTCACTGTTGTAGAACCACATGTCCTGTTGCAGAGGCTCTGTGCAGTTCTCAAAACACTAAGCAATATTGGTACTAATCCCAGAAAACCATGCTGTAGCTGTAATTTCTCCCTTATATTTGTGATTGTGTGAACAGAGAAAGCTTGTTATAGAATACAGAGATGATCAATGAATCCCCTTCCCTCGTCGATGAAACTCACTTTCACGAACTGATTCTGAATATCTGTGTGGGAACTGACCAAATTCTAAAATCAATTTTTTGAATTGGAATCCTTGAGGGATGAAGCTGTGTTGCAGCAGTCCTGGCAGAATGAATATTATGCAGTCTTTAGTACTAAACTGATCAATAAATCCCCTTCTGAATATCTGTGTGGGAACTAATTAAACTCTTACAACAATTTTCTGAAAATTGGAATCGTGCCGTGGGGTGAAGTCCTTAAATCACTCTAGCTTCCCATCAATCTCATCTAACACAACTAATTACTAATTTTATCTACAGAAAGCTGTAAAAGAGCTCTGCCTCTGACCTCCATATACATCTCCTTTCTGTATATATTTCAACCATCTTCCCCTGTTTTTGCTAACGGAAATGACTCACTATGTATATATATTAGAACTTTATAAACATATTAGAACTTTATAAACCTTTAAAGTAGAGGAAAATTATTAGGAGAGAGTTGTGAAGACCTAGCATAGCATAGACAATCCATGTTTAATGTACGCTAGGGTTATACAATCAATGATTAAATGAACTGTGATATCATAGCTACTTGTATTTAGAATCTATGATTAAATGAACTGTGATATCATAGCTACTTGTATTTAGAATCTATGCATGGTTTTGGGAGTATTATGCTAATCAAGAGGTTGAAAGTGGTAGTGGTGATTTAATTCCATAGTTCAGGGATTAGTTTTTCCAATTCTAGTGACCATTCATATTCTTAGTGATCATTCATTTATAATGGTAGGCATGAATCCATTAGGGTTTATGGTTTTAGTTTTCAGGTCTAGGTTTTAGGTATTAGTTTATTGTACATGTATCAATTATTTTGATGAATATTTTTACAAATGGAATTTACAAACTATAAGATTCAATTTAATTACAAAAATTAAAATAATCAAAAATATAAATCATGAAATTACAAATACTAAACATTACATTATATAATTAAATTTTAAATCATAATTACAAACAAAAAAAACATTAAATATGAAGCAAAAAATGCACAAATACTAACTTGGAGGTCACTGTGATCGAGTACGTCAAAGGGAGGAGGTGGCAGGCACAATTTGGTGGCATAAATGGCTTCAAAAATGGGTACTTGTTCTCCTCTTATCACTCTCTAGCCATGAAAGTTGCAAGTGAAAATGAACCAACAATAGATTTTTTTTTAAAATACTTACCTTTTTGAAACGGGTATCCGTTTTGTAACAGGTACCCAAAGCGAAATGGGTGCCTATTTGAATTTAGGCTCAAGATCTCGTTCTTTTTGACATTTTTTTTGCTGAAACCCCTCTTCGTGGACCCAACTTCTTGTTTTTACCCAGGAGGAGAACCCCTATCATGAATATAATAGATATGTGATAGAAACAAACCCTGCAAATGAGAACCCCTATCACGAATGTAAAAGATGAGATCAAATAGACAAGATAAGATAACAAGAGAGAATTACCAATAGCTTGTGACTCCCCTCTTGGATTGAAAGACGTGACAAGTCTCTAAGCAAGAAAAGCCTTAATTGTTGTGTGAGAAAGTAATCCAACAAAGATTCACTATAGAAGTGAGAGAGAATAAGATAGTAAGAGAGAGCCAAGAAGTTGTGAAAATGGAGTTTTGTTTAGTTGCATTCAAGCAGGAGGAGTCGTTACACATGCATCCTTGTCACTACGACATGTCATAGGCAAGGAACATAGAATATTCACATTTGAATCTTAGAAAGTTCATAAATGCTAGCACATCATAGAGAGGTCTACGCATTGTACAAGTGTCCTACCAAAACTTTACACAAGTTAGGCATTCAGGCTACTAGTGCTTCATCATTGTCGCCTAGCAATCAAAATCATGAAATTCCAACTTATAGGTTTTTGTCATAAATGAGATGAGCCTAAATGCGTAAGTGTGAAATTGCCACAAGGTGTAATTTTACGACACTACACCTTGGAATAACAATTGAGGTTGATCTGTGAAATGGAGAAACCCTAATATATGCCAAAATCAAAATAATTATAATCTTGGACATTCTAGAGAATTAAATTATTAACATCTGTTGGAAAATGGATCCATGAATTATCAATTGAAATCCCCAAATTCTATTGTGAGAGATGCAAAAGAAAAAAAATATAATGAAATATCTTATTGTTGACCACCGACAATCCCGAAAGTAGAATGGATACCAAAAAGAAGCCCAATAATAGATTAAAAAAAAAAAACAACCTTCTAAATGGGCCATAATCCCATATGAACAAAAAGAAAAGACAAATCATACTAGAATTGGGAAGGCTCAAAAACATAGGAAGAATAGATAATGGACAAAATTGACATGGTGGATCAAAGATGCATTAGCCAAATGACATTAAAACTTCTAGATAATGGGGGCAAGAAAAAAAGAGGCAAAAAAGGCAAGAAAATGAATAAAGAAAGAAGGGAAAAGGAGGTTTTGTGTGAGGACAAAAATCTATCAAGACTTATTTGTTGAGATCCAAGGGAGGAATCACCTCCCTTGGAAATAAATGAAGATCCTTATCTGGAATGTTAGGGGCATTAATTGAATGTGTCATACTACAAGAAACAAAGCTAAATTTAAAATAAGTAGAGGCATTTCTAAAGCATTGTATCATGGGATGGTTTGGTCATTTCATGAAAGGGATTGGAGCTTCTATAAGATTGGGCATAATGTGGATAATTGGATGGGTGTCAATAAACATAATTAGAACAAACAATAATTGGCAACTTGTAAAGGTATCTAGTTTTGGCTCCAATTTAGAATTTTATTTATTCAATATACATGGACCTACTAAACCAATAGAGAAGAGGATCTTATGGAGAAATATAGAAGATGAATTAAACAATTTAAATCAAAGAGAAATTGTTATTAGTGGAAAATTTAATGTATTATTAGACACATCTAAAAAACTGGGGGAACGGGAAGAGTTCCGCAATCCCAAGAAGTCTTCATAGATTTTGTGAGTCAAAATGGTTTGGTTGATATTATCCCCTACAATGGGACATATACTTGGACTAATAGGCTAAAGGGATTTACCGATATTGCCAAACATTTAAATAGTTTTCTAATTACACTAGATTAGATTCAGATGACCATAGTGGTTGTGTTGAACAATTGTCTTATGTCCATTTTAGATCACTTCCTTGTGGAACTAGACCTTTCTAAGGACACATAATTTAGCTAAGGATTCAATTCATATTCGAGAAAATGTGGCAACTACATGGCGAGCTCATACTTTTAAAAGAATGGTGGATGGAACCCAGTGCATTGGAAGGAACCCAAATGATGGTATTTGCCCAAAACTTACAATGCATTAAAGAAAAGATAAAGGTATGGAAAAACAAATTTTCAAAAACATCTTCTAGGAAAAGGAAAAACTAGAAGGTGAACAAGAGGTCCAATCAAATCATAAAGTTATAAAAAATGGAATGTTTCAAGATGATTATGCCAAAGAAAAATCCCTACTAGTAGAATACAATGAGATCCTAGCAAGAAAAGAGTGTTATTGGTGGATAAAATCCAAAGAAACATTGCTAGCTAAAGGAGATATTAATACTGGATTTTTTTTCATAACTCAGCAAAGCTAAAAAGAGTTATTAATAGGGTATTGTAGATAAAGAATAATGATGGACACACTCTCACTGAAATCAAGGAAATAAAAAATGAAGGTGTTTCTCATTTTCAAAACTTACTAATAGGACATGATGAATAATAACCTCTTCATTATAGCTTCACAAATTACATGCCTCCCATCATTCATGATGATGACAATGAAGTATTAATGGCATCTATGAAGGAAGAAGAGGTGAAAGAAGCCTTATTTCAATGAAAACTAGACAAAGCCCCTAAAATTGATGGCTTTCATGCTCTATTCAACCAAACATGTTTGAGTTTCATGAATGAAGACATATATGGTTTGGTTGAAGAGTCAAGGAAATCTAGGAAAATCCTTAAGGATTTAAATAATACCAATATTGTATTAATACTAAAGAAAGCATAATGCAACTCCTTTGCTAATTTTAGACTAATTTCACTATGCAACACAATCTACAAGTTCATAACAAAAGTCATAGCGAATACACTGAAAAATAAAAATCCTCCCTACAGCTATAACACAAGAGCGGAGTAGTTTTGTGCATGGCATAAATATTAATGATGGAATAATCATTGTGCATGAGGCAATCCACACCATAAAAAGATAATTTAAAAGAAATGATCATGAATCTTGACATAAGAAAATCTTATGATAAGGTTATATGGTGTTTCCTTATGAAGGTAATGGAAAAAATTGATTTCAATATGGTTAAAATGGGTATATGCATGTATATTGTCGGGGTGCTCGCAAGAAGTTGAGTCCACTTTTTGGCCAAAAAGCGGAAAAGTTTTCCCTTATTTTCAGAATTTATCACATTTTACCTTAAAATTTGAAGCATTTAAAGATGGAATCTTAAAAAAGTCACTAATCATTAAATGTAGTACTCGAAGTCTAGTTTCTAAATATGTAATTTATTTCAATACCTAGATGATACAAATTGATTTTCAATAAGCATTTCTAAAAACCACTATTTAAAAGTCACTTTTTATTACCATACCATGCACGTGTACATCATCCATATTTTGACCTAAATAATCATATTTTTCTAAATCCTTTTGGAAAAAAATTGTAACTTACTGTAGCACGTTTTCAATATTTTTTGTAATTTTTTATTGATTTTTTTTGTTTAATTTTTATTGGCCATATTTTTTGTTTTGAAAAATTGTCATGTACATCACGGATAAGATGACCTAAACCTATCATTTTTTGAATTTTTTTTTTCAAATTGAAGAGAATTATCTAAAGTACATTTTGGTGCAATTCATTTTACAAAAAAACATATTTTAATAAAAAATAATTAAAATACTAAAAAACCTTGATATTTCAAGTTTATGGACCAATTCCATCGTAAATTAATTGAAAAATAGAAAAAATAATCCAATTATAAAAAAATTAGATATTTGGAATCTACATTGTCTCATCTATAATGGGTTTTAATTTTGTCAAAACAAATTGTAAAGAGGTCTTCAGACATATGTCCAAAGTTACTATTTTCTTGTGACATTGACATGACCTTCAAGTTGCAGGTCCAAAACTTAGGTTTGGGTCCCCAAGCCTTTTCTTGAATCGAAAAACAAGGCAAAACCTTGAGCAAAAATTCAAATTTTAAGAAACGGGATCCTATTTCTTTTTGACCTTTTTTTAAATTTTTACTAAAAAATGTTACTGTCAATTCTACAACTTGACATGTGTGATTGTAATCATAGTAATAGTTAAATACACAATATCTATACAAATTTAAGAAATATTTAACTACCTAAGCTACAATCCCAATGAAATGTTTGAAAGCTTCAAAACTAAGCAACTGTTAAACTAAGCATGAAATAAACCATGAAAGCATAAAAAATACCTAATCTAGAACTCCAAACCTTATCCCATTGGGGGATTGGTGTTGTTGTATTGATATGGAATGATGACCCTTTCTCAATCCCTTTGATAAACAAGCTTTTTTAGATAGATTGGTGATGAGAATAAGATAAAATGGATGCAAGACTGAACCACAATGGATGAAAATACTTAAATGAATGCTAATGGATGAAAGTATGGATGCATTTCAATAGCATAACTTTTCTCAAATGATTGTGGATCCATTTCTCTCCAAAATGTGAGGTATTTATAAGAGAAAATGGTGAATCAAGGGTCAAGATTGATTTGGTCAATCAATGGTCAAGATGGAATCAAGGGTGAAGACATGAATCAAGGATTCTCATCAATGGATGAGAATCAAAGATCAAGTGGATCAAAGAATCAATCAATGATTCACAATGATTCAAACAAACACACTTTCAAAGTTGTTAGAAAGTTTGTTAGGAAAGAAAATTCCATTTTTGGAGCTCAAGTGTGAGAATATTCCAAGAGAATGTTCCCATGCAAGTGGATGGGTGAGGAAAATTAGTAATTAGTTAATTAAAACAAAGTTTTAATTGTGCAAGTTGACGAATATTATGATGCTCATTAAATAATTTATTTATTTAATGAAAAGGGGATGCAAATGATATTTAATTCAATAATTTAGGATTATTCAATTAAATGAGAGGACATAAGGTGTTTAATTTAAATAATTTGCATTATTCAATTAAACTAGACGAAATGTTAATGTGAAAGGGGTGAATTAACCTAATGAAATTAATTAGATTAATAGATGAAAATGATGCATTTAATTAAATAACTAGGATTATCCAATTAAATAGTCGAAAAGAAGATGAATTCAGGATGAAACGATGTTAGTAATCAAATTCGAGTGTGCAATATCATTCAAGACAATTTTAAGTGTCTACATTTTGCCCCTCTTTGAAGTGAGGTACCTATTACATTGATTCAAAGACTGACGCTTTTCAAATTAATGTTGTTGCTTAGATCAAAAATTTAAAAACATTCTTGATTTTTTGGACGCCCCATTGTTGCCCCAGTGGAAGGAAATTAAGTTGGTACCCTACCCCCTCGAGAGATTGGGCAGAAATTTGAATTTTTAGGTTGATATCGCGACAAAGATTGAACATAGGTTCATCTCAAAGAAGACGAAAAATACTTCTTTAGTAAGATTAGATATTTGATGTAGACAAATTTTATGATATATAGACAATCATCAACCATGGGTAGCCTCATGTACATTTTGATATATATCACACAAATTTGATACTTGGATAGAACTATTAGTAAGATAGAAGAATAAGAAGAATAAGGTGGATGGATTAATCATTGATTTTGAGATTGATTCATAAATCCAGCAAGCCTATTATCATTCAATAATTTATTAGATATGGTGATGAGATTGATGATATGCTTGTTTTAGGGATTGGGATACTTCATCATTCCTTATTTTTGATATAACACATAGATACAATGCATCATGGTATCAATAACTAAGATGGCGTTGTGTCTAGTGTGTGGACTTTGACACTACAAATAGATAGGATAATCCTTTCTCACACCTTGACATACAAAAACCTTGTTGGAATGTAGTTTAGAAGTTTAGAATATTTTGAACCAAAGCATGTACACAATAGTCAACATTCTATTCAAAAAGACCTCCCTACACACAAAAAAGAAAATATTTGCCAGTTATTTTACAAGAATATCCCACAAGCACAACAAACAAAAGATAATGATCAATTCCTCATTCCTTTCTCACTAAATCATTTTGATAGACGTCATTGAGAGGTCCTCGAAAGGGGTCAACAAGATAAATCATAGGAAAATATCAAACAAACAGTCAATGTTATATATATCTCTTGCCAAAGAAGTGTGTTTTAAGGATAAATATCCAAAGTGATTGCCAATGATAATGCCCATTGTAGGAAGGATGCATCCTAGGAAATGTTAATGGATGGTGGTAGGTTGATAGCTTGTTTGAAAGGTCGTTGATATATAAAGTTCGACTGACATGTTTGATAATGATCAGGAGTTTGACTGTTGCATTTAAAGGTTCTACTTTTGCTGGTTGTTGTACCAAAGGGTGAGTGTGACAATCAATTTATTATGGATGGAAGTTTATTGTGGGTGCAATTGAAATGGGATGGGTGATTTTGTTTTTTTGAATATCTCAATGCTTTTGATGTTTTGCAATGTTTTGAGGTTATTTTTGTTCTTTTTGAATGTTTATGTGAAGGTTTAGATTTTTTATTATTTGAGGCTTTTTAAGATTTTTGAATGTTTTTCATTGTTTTGGGTTTTCAAGTTTTCAAATGTTTTTGTGTTTTCTAAGTTTTCAAATGTTTTCGTATTTTCTAAGTTTTCAAATATTTTTGTGTTTTTTGAGTTTTGACCAAGACCTAAGAAGGACTAACCTAAGGCCTCGGGGGCTTATCAAATATTAGCCTTGCCTATGTTATACACGTAGAGACTACATAGTTCGATTGACTTTGACCTGTTATTGATGAGATGTGAACAATTAATGGATTATCAATTTATTATGGTGAACTCCTAAAGAAATAACCTAAAGTTTCTCAGGGGCACATTAGTGATGGCCTTGCCTACGATCAAGCTTAGAGGCAACGTAGTTCGACAAGGTAATATTTTTGATTTTTTGGTATTTTGATCTGCTCAGGGATTTTGATGTGTTTTGGATGTTTTGGATGTTTCGCACGATTTTGACAAGTGTATGGATATGTGACAATTTCAATGATCTATTTTGGGATTTTGTTGAAGACTAAGTTAGGATTGATTGATTTGATTGATAGATTACCAATAGTGATAACATTGTTGAGGATGCACAACAATGCAAGGATAGTGTTGAACAACACAAAATTGGGAAATGATATATCTCGAGATGATGATGAATTGATTGGATAAGATAGATCAATATTTTGAAGCTAGGCTTGGAACAAAATCTATTGGAATGATTTGATGTGATGTTGCAGTGTAAGGTAGATGCAACTGATATTGATTGTTTGGATTTATTTTTTATAAAAGATAAAGCTTGATAAGGAACATCTTCCTGTCAAAATGTGTCATGGGCTAGTGATTTAGATTTTTGCTTACAAATGATTTGACCAATTTGATTTTGCATTTTGCAAATGTTTAGATCACCACATAAGTTATAAGATATAGCTCAATATTTATTCCTGAAGCAAGATGTAAGTATCTACCCCCTGTTTCTAGCAATGTATGGAATGATATGGGTGGATGCATGGATAAATGAATAGATTGATGGATAGGTATGCAAAGGATGCCAAGGATTATCTTGTGATAGGATAACATGTTTGGATAGAGTATGCCTCTTTGGAAAATGCCTCATGGCTCAGATAATGATGGTTAGGATAGGATCAATGATAGTGACCCATTTCAAGATGTTTACCATAAGCAAGTGTGAAGTACATACCGAACCTTTTCCAAGATCAAGATAAGTTATATGGGATGAAAATGGATTGGATAATGGATCATGGATTTATTATGGATAAGATGGAGGGAATGTGGAATTTATTATGGATGGGAGGAGATGTTTCCACCTAAAATGGGGCACATAGATGCTTGATTCTACTCATGATGCTTGTTTGCCAGGTTTTCATCATGGTACTTGTCCAAAGCGCCACAAAAGTGGTTTTCACTAGAGGATGATTTTTTTCTTGACTATTTTCTTGATTTTTAATTTTTTGAATTATTTTTATTTTTATTTTATTTTTTAAAATTCTATGCTCATGTTGAACCACCTGGTGGTGTTGATGTAGACATTGCTAGTGTTGATATAGATGTTTTTTCTATCATGATGTTCCAATGATATACTGCTTGGAGGAATTATTTTGCTAAGATATGGGTGCTTGAATGTAACCCCTAGATTTTTTTGTCTTCTTTATTGATACCGGAGTTAACCTTACCTAGATGCACACATCAGAATAGAGTGCCCTTAGAGTCCTTATGATAAAGAGTTTCTGCCAATAAATGGTCAATACGAGAGTTGGATACTGTGGATTTCAAAGTGGATGGTGGATTGCGTTGAGAGATACGAGATGTAGATGGATTGGTCAATAGTTTGGAATATTTGATTCTCCAAACTTGGGATGATGAGTAATGATGGGTGGATATGGATATTTGATTGGGACCAACTTCTTGATATACCTTGTAGGTCTCTTTTGAAGCTTTCTTTTATATCGATAGACAATTTTGATGGATATGTTTCCCTTTTCGACTTTTCCCCATAGTTTCTTTGACTAATGGAGTGTGGTAGGGATGATTTTCTATATTTTTCTTTGGTATCCATTTGAATTTTTCTTGTCCATTTTTCTTTGCTGATTCTTTTGCTTCAACAATTTTCTCTTTTATTTGATATAGACCTCTTTCGTGGTTGGTCCCAATTAGTGGGTGGAAAGATGTGTGGATGATGATTCATGATATGAATGGTTGGAGTGTTGGTAGCCATTTTATCATAAGGACTCTTCATGCTCCCCATGTTGGTGTTTGCACTAGATAAAGTTGCCCCCAGTATTATGGGAGTATTACTAACATGCTTTGATTTTTTTGTAGAAAAACCCTTTCCTTGTTGCTCAAGATTCTTTAGCTTTGTTGATTTTTGATAATGCTTGATATCCTCATACTCACTTTCTTCAATTTGTATGGAGGATGTGTCTAATTCTGATGCTTCTTCAAAAGGTGTTGATGTTGTACAATCTATATAGGAGTCTTCCTCGTGATCCATTTCTACTTGCTCTTCAAAGGATGTTTCTGATTCACCATCCATGTAGAGGTCTTCTTCATGATCAATTTTTGATATGTTTATGGATTCTACTATGCCTTGATCATGTGTAAAGATATCAAGAGTAGGAGACTCTTGTTCCTTGGTAATGATATCAAGAGTATCAGACTCTTGTTTTGGATGAAGATCATCTACATGTCCATTAGGAGTAAGCGTATCATGGGAGATGTCCAGGAGTATGTGATATATGAATATGATAATTATTTGTGACATCTTGTATGGATTGGATAATACCCATTAGATCATGGTATTATCTTGGAGATATGGATCTTTGATCTTGACTCTGTGTGGTGTTATCTACAATATGCTTTGGTTCATGTTCTTGACATGGATCAATTTCAAAGGATGGATTGTTTGTAAAGGGTTCTTGAATATCTTCATTATGCATGGATATTGGCTCAATATTTTCTTGATCTTTAAGTGAATTTGGATCAAGTGTTGAATTAAGGATTTCTTGAATATTGGAAACCATGAGGTCAAATGATGTCAATATGTCTTGGAAAGGACCATTGCTAGACTTCGGTGAAAGATGTTGATCATGCTTTGGAATAAATTATTGAGGTATGTCATCTAACTCATTGGGTGATGTAGAGACATTGTCAACATGATCATTTATAGATTAATCTTGAATTTTATCCTCAACAATTGTGGTAGAAACCTTGTCAATGTCTTCAACCATGAGATCAAATGATGTTAAGTTTTCTTGAAATGGATCATTTTTAGATATATTGGTGAGGGATTTTGATTATGATTATGAAGTGACTCTTGACTTATGTTTATTGGATCATTATATGAGGTAGAGAAATTTTCAATATGATTAGCTAAGATTGAATCTTGATCATTATCTTCAACAAGTATTGTTTTGTGATCAATGAGGTTTTGGATGAGGTTCTTGAGTTTGATATAATCTGATGTTTCATGAACTTTTGTGCTATGGTATTTGCAATAAGAATTATCATCATACCATGAGAACTTGAAGCTAGGTTCGCCCTTACTTAATGACTTTGGAAGATTGATAAGTTTAGCATGGACTAGCTCGTTTAATGACGATTCAATTGACTCCACTAAAGGAGTATATTCACGTTCGATAGTGTTGTTGGATTTCAATATTTTTTGTGATTGAGGTGCTTGTTGATGTTGTGTTTGATATGCAAAATTTTGATATGCATCCATTTTTTGATGATCGCGAAGATGTTTTTGATATAAATCAATGTTTTGATGATGTTCAAGGTGTTGTTGATATAAGTCAATGTATTGATTTTGTGATGACATGATGTTTTGACCTTGATATTGGTATTGTTTATGATTTTTTTGGATGATGTTTTGTTGAGGTATGAATGAATCCATCCCAAAGTTTCCCATGTATGGATTTAACATGTTCAAGTTTTATAAGTTTATGTTTGGGATGTATTGTTCTTGTGAACCAATGTTGTTTTGATGAAGACTCATGCTTTGATCATTTGGTCGATAGATTGGTAAGTTTTGGCATTGATTTAAATCTATCATGTGACAAGATGTTCCAAAGTTTTGACTTTTCATACCCACATTTGTTGTGTCATTGTAGTTTGTAGGATATGATAACCCCATGTATGGATTGTAGGGTGGAGTTGTGAAACCTCTAGGATTAAGCTCATTCATTCCAAGGCTCTGTTGGTTTGGGTCACTCATAATAGATAAAAAAAAAAATTGTTTCATGTCTTTCTTGTGTTTTGATCTTGTTGCAAAAGTGAACCTCTAAGGTGCTTAGGACCAATGGTGTGAGTGGATGATGAAATGTAGGATGAACTTTCTAAACTTTTGACAACACTTTAGACTTAAAGGTTTGATGTTTTGAATGCTTGGATAAAAGGCACTACAAGATTTGACCCCAATTTCCGATGGCCTTTTGTCAGAATCTCGACAAAACATTGTCGGCCGACTGACGATTAACAAAATTTAGTGTCGTCACTCAATTTTCATCTACATCCCGACGGGCTGCAAAACGTCAACCTCACGACGCACGCTTGTCGGAACTATGACACCAAATTCATCGATCGCATGAAGAACAATGCCCGGATGACGAAAGGCATACCTTTGTCAAACCGTCGGATTAACAACGTACGTCCATCGCCATTACGACACAAATTCGACGTATTGGCAATATCGTTGAGAGATCAATATTGTTATATCGATCAAAATTGCCTAAGAAGATATTTCAGGAGGACTAGATTTTTGTCTCAGTGATAACTTTTCATCGTCGAGATACACATCTTGCCTCATCGACAAAGCACGAGGGAAGCATATCGGCAAGACATATATTATCGAAGTAAGTTCTGAAGGTCTACCCGAGCAGCTATATGACACCGATAAGATTACATTAGCAGGAGTCTTGGACACATAATCTAGATTGAAATAGCGACAAAAGTTTGTTGAACGAGCGATGAAATAGGCAAGTCATTACGATGAAACTTCATCGGAAGTTTTTGCGGTTCGTCGTATATTCGACGATAAAGTGCACTTTTTAGGAAAAAAACCTATTCGTTGAAAGATCAACACTATTACAGAGATCAAAATTGCTTGAGAAGATATATCGGGAGGTCTGGTTTTTTGTCTCAGTGATAACTTTTCATCGACGAGATAGACATATTGTCTCACTGAGAAAAGCATATCGGCAAGACATATATCATTGGAGTAAGTTATGAATGTCTACCTGAGCAGCTATATGACACCGATAAGCTTATGTCGGAATGATTCTTTGCAACATAATTTAGATTGAAGTAGAGACAGAAGTTCGTCGAACGAGCGACGAAATAGGCAAGTCATTATGGTGAAACTTCGTCAGATACATTGAAAATTCATCGGACGCTTTTTGAGGTTCATAGTAAATCAACGAGAAAGTGTACTTTTTTTTTTAAAACCTATTCGTTGGAATGTAGGCATATCAGTGAAAGATGAAGACTATTATAGCGATCAAAATTGCCTGAGAAGATATATCGGGAGGACTGGTTTTCTGTCTGAGTGATAACTTTTTATCGGCGAGATACACATATTGTCTCATCAAGGGAAGCATATCGGCAAGACATATATCATCGGAGTAAGTTCTGAAGATCTACCTGAGCAGCTATATGACACTGATAAGATTACATCGGTGGGAGTCTTGGTGACATAGTTTAGATTGAAATAGCAACAAAAGTTCATTGAACGAGTGACGAAATAGGCAAGTCATTACAGTGAAACTTCGTTAGATACATTGCAAATTCGTCGGATGTTTTTTCGGTTCATCATAAATTCAACGAGAAAGTGCATCTTTTTTTAAAAACCTATTCATTGAAAGATCAAGACTATTACAGTGATTTGAGGCCTGTTTGTAGCAGCAATAATGATAACTATTTTCTTGGCTGTCATACAAGCCATCTCCATCAACAGAGCTTTGAAACCAAATCCATACACAACACAATGTTCATAGTGAAAAGTTAGCACTTTCTTTCATCTTTGCAGATTATTTTGATGCTTCAAACGATGCATTTCTTATATTGAAAAGTGCACTACTTACCTTTTTGAGCTTCTCTTTGTTTTGAGAGTAGTTTAATAATCTCTACTTAACAAGGCCAACCACGTGAAGGTGGAAGCTCATTTGGCCCTTCCCCCCACCCCCCCCCCCCCCCCTCACATCACTCTCAATTCCCCATACCCGATCATATAACATTAATCATTCATTCATCCATTAATAACATATAACATTCATTCATTCATCCATTAATAACATATAACATTCATTCATTAACATATAACATTTTTTCATTAACATATTCAGATTCATTCATTAACATATTTCATTTTTTCAGTTTTTACATATTATCAAAAATATGGCTATCATAATATGATTACAATCACTTTTTTTTTTTTGTTTCTTTTTTGCAGCTAAAAAAAGCTGAAGTGGAGTATCATTTTCAAAATCATTTGTCCCCCCTTGAGTTGTTTTGAGCTCTACTCATGATCTTAATGTAGGCCTAGTCATGTACTCACAACCGTGTGGATGCGGCTGCAAGGGGGGGTCTACTGCAATAGCAAAGAAATGTTAAATTGATATGTTTTATTATTATTGTTACACGTATTTCATTAATTAAAAGAACATCAGAGTGGTGCTCTTTACTTGATTGGGCCACATCATGTTCCTGATATTGTCTTATAGCCTCATGCTCAACATGTTGAACACCCTCTAAATCCTGATCTGGAGTTTAAACACGAAAGATTACATTAATTAATACACCAATTATAATTAAAAATGTTTAAAAGAACATTAGAGTGGTCCTGCTTACCTGATGGAGCCACATCATGTTCCTGATCTTGTCTAGCCTGATCATGCTCAACATGTTGATCACACTCTACATGCTCTAAAGTTGAAACACGAAAGGTTACATTCATTAATACACTAAATCCAATTAAAGATGTTTAATTGTATTAATCCATACTGCGTTTTGTTTAGCACATGAATACATCTAGTACCAGGATGCACACCATGGCCTTCATTGGCAGGTTACGCTCCACCCTCACCAGGATGGATTCCAATGTCATGTGCAGGATTATCATTGCTTATCTGTGTAAAACAAATAGGCACATTATTATGGTGGAAATTAATATTGAATAGATTGCACAAGTACTCACTTTGAAATAAACTTTATTGAATTTATTTACCTACGTGTTGGATGCAGTGGAAGATTGTGTTTGCCCAGTTGAGACTCTTAGTTATTTAGTCAGAGCTCCATAGCCTTGGTCGAAGGCAATCTTTAGGTCCTCTTGTGTGGGCACTCTGTTGAAATAAAAGCCCTACATTTTTGCATGCGATCATGAATTTTGCTTCTATAATGTGATAAAACCAAAATTGTTTGCAATTTATTATTTGGATGCAATATTTCATTTATTGATACTTACAAATCATGCACCTACTTTCATATAACCACCAGAGCCAAGTTTGTGTTGCCCGTTTTTTTCTTGCCTTTGTTGCCTTTGATGTGTCGGGCAGCCTATGAAAATTTTGAAATACGTTAGATTATGTAAAAAGAAAGATTAATCAGTATATAATTAAATTGTTGATAGTATTACATACCTTCCTTGGCCCGGTAGTATCTTTCCTTTCTTCTTTTCAACCTTCTCATTTCCATCCGACACCCAGTCCTTCCACTCCCTTTCCGGAATCATGGGGGGATGCTCGTACTTTCTGTTCTTCTCTAAATGTGACCTATATTGGTCCCTCACATACTTTAGATAGGTACCAGCTTTCTTAAGGACCTTAGTTCAATTGAATGTTTTATCACCGAACAACACAACTAAATGGTTAATGAGCTCATCTTTTAAATCTTGATTTTGGGCATTCCACCGTGTACGTATGGTGGGCTTGAAGAGCTCCAATGAAATATCACTTAGATGTTTATAAAAAACATCATTTCTTGCAATTATAATGTAGGCAAATATTGTCATTTTGTAAATCAATATAATAGGGAGCTATCCCCACTGTTAGCACTTACTTTTAAAAAAAATAATAATAATTAAAACATTTTAAAGTACCTGGGACCTTCTCTATCTTTATGGGAAGGAAATCCTCAGTCACCACAAATGTGACCGAAAATGTTCCCGTACTAGTAATACGGGAAGATCCGAGAAATGCTACTAAAACATCACCAGTAGTAGTGGTCTCTACATCCACAGGTACTAACACATGTAGTGGCATGTGTTCGCTGCCAGAGGGTGGACTACCGAATGCCTGCATGGTATGTGTTGCTGACATTTCAGACGACAATATAGGCACAGATGATGGGGTCGGACGATGTGTTGTATGTGCAGGAAGATCAGGATTGACACTTGTACCATCCCCTACTTCCCGGGAAACACTTGTAGTACCTTGATCACGGCCAGTAGCATGATCATGAGGATGCAAATAATCTTGTAAAAACAACATATATTTTAGTTCATGACATAAAAGAGTACAAAATATAAAACCATGAATGAACTTATGTTATAATTAAAGATCTCATGACAACTTACTTCCAAGTTCTGTGCTCTCTGAGACAATATTTTAACCCTTTCTCTTATCTCATCTATTTGAGGCACTACGAATACCAACTGAAGGATTTCTTGATTGCATTTTTTTTGGGCCTTCCTCATCATATCCACAGGGTTTGTGGAAAATGTGATGTCATCATCGCATAATAGTGACTGCACCTCCATATGGATGCTCTCCTGTACTGCTGGTGCCTTTCCCCGATCAGCCAACTGCAACAAGAATATTAAAAAGATTATCAAAATTAACCCAATAAACTCATGAAAAAAACATAATAATAAAACATTTTGCTCGTATCTAATTTGTACAATTACAATGACGTAAACCTATCGGATAGAAGCCCCTGAAGATGGATCACGATCTGTGCTCTAGGCCAGAGCCTTCCTCGTATGATCAATGTCCCGCTGTGACAAAAATTAAATATAAAAAACATTACCGAAATGAAACCAATAGACTTACGAAAAAAACATAATAATAAAATGGTAGATTGGAGTCATTAATTGGAGGTCGGGTAAAATGGTATATATATAGTACATACCACCCCCATAGTAATTGTGTTTGTATCTAAGCGATTCAAATTGTAATCGATTAGCAACTCTTCCCCTATAGTTATTGATTTTATCACACATACGAATACACAGTTTCCCTCTCGCTCCTCGAATATACAATTGGGTTGCTTATTTGTTGACCCAGGTCATGTACTATTTATAAACCCTGCAATATTCCCTGATGCTTTTGGCCTCCCGTCAATGTACCTAGCCACTCCTTTATTTTGATCCTTATCTTTTAGTTGTATATAATTTGCTAATAGTGCATACCTACGCATACTTCGTGTATATCGAACTAGCTGCATCCAATCTTTGTGACTGTAACAGGATCCAACATACTCCATCAACTCAGTAACTTTGTCGTAATAGACTTTTATGCCATCCATGCAAAATAGGCCCAAACCATGTAATGACGATGGTGCTATGTGATATATCCTCTCGTTGACACAAAGATCAGTGTTTATTGGAGGAAGTTCCTTGGGTACCCATTGTTTCCATAGATGTTTGTACCTCAAGGGCACCTCGATGTCGCCTATGCTCTCATCATCATAAGAACATGACCCCCCTTCAGTAAGAAAAAATTCCATGCGTTTACGGAATTTTCTTCTAATCTTTTGACCTCTAGTTGATCTCCCTCTTTTAGACCTACTACATGTCTCGCTTTCCTCTTCTCTTCCTGAATTTCCCTCTCTTGAGGAAGACAAATCTGACAAATACCTATTTTGTGGTGCCTGCACTTATAAGGGTGGTGGATGAAGTTCTTTCATGGTGATGTGATCCAAAGGTGACATTATGATTAATTTATCATTTCATTGCTAGAAATTGACAGGTTATAAGGTAATCAAGTCTTGATAGATTGCAAGTTATTGTTACTACCGTCCAAATGTGTCCATCACAAATCAAATCTACTTAACGTCTTTGTGTAGCATCTTTGCAAGCATAAAGTAACTTCAAATGATAGTTTGGAGTTAGTTCTTTCTTCTTTCAGCAAGTATTGTAGCTCATTTTTGGAGCTTTCAAGAAAAAGATAGCATTGTAACTCATTTTCACGGACTTGTACTCAGTTGTATTTTTACCTTTCAATCAATAAAAGCAAGCTATTTTTCCTTCTCTCTTGTCTAACTTAGCCATGAAACAGGACAACCATAAAAAAGGTAGAAAGGTTTGAAGAATGCAATCATGATAATATTATATCAACCTTATTGGGTTCTTTGAAAGAAGAAGAAAACCATGAAGTTCCAAATCAATTTCTTGTACCACAAGAGCACCATAAGAGTAAGATGAAGGATATGATCACACCAAAAGAGGGAAAAGGAAAAACCAATCTAAAGCTTTCAAGGTGATGTCCTATCAGGCATCTAACTAGGATGGAAACTAGCAATGCATCACAAGTCATTATTGCACCCAAGCATGAGGACTCTATCCTACTATCCTATCCATTTTAAGATAATAGGAATGGTAAGTGGATTTGTGGATTTGTTTTCTCCATTTATGAGGCATTGTAATAGTTGGTTAAACATCTATCATTTCTTCATTTCCTCTTTGATGCTCACAAACATATGGAGTATTACAAGTTGCAAAGAAAGGGTAGCTACTTTCATGAACCAGTTAATGGTTTTATTTAGGTATTCCTTTCCTCAATTAGTCTAGGTTCGGATAGTTTTTGTTTTAAGTGAATAAGTTTTGTTTGCACAGTTAGTTTGTTTTGAGTCGTTTGGTAGGTTGAATAAGGTTGGTAGGTGTTATGTGGTGGAGCTTTTATTTTCCTTCCCTTTGGGGTGGTTTTATCTTCGTTATTTTTCTACTAGTCTAGTATTTGGGGGTTTTTTCTTTCTGGCCATTGATTTGCTATCAGCAATACTCAGTCACTTAAGTCGTGTTTTATCCCTTTTGGCTATCACTTCACCGGCCCCTTTTACCTATCCTTTTGATTTTGCATTTTGACTTATGCATCCCTATGGTTTTCGGCCTATTGACCTTTACAACGTAGCCTTTGAATTATTTTTTGACCCCGTGGGTTATTTCCCCGTTTGCCTAGTGGTCCCCTTTCTTTAAGGTAACTATTTCACATGTGCAGATTTGTATTAGCCGACGGATGCAGGAACTGCGATCTTGACCGTTCATCACACACCTCGTAAGGTTTGTGCTTGCGTCACAGAAAATGTTGCGAGGCTTGCGAGATGCTGCCACCTGTTGTGTAACTTGGTGGGGCCAGTTTTTGAGTGCTGACTAATGGACGAGTGATGATGCTGATAGCTGTGTACTATCCGATGCATCTAGGTCATCCCTCATTGACCTCGTGCAATTAAAAATTCAATTTCAATAATGCTATGAGGTACACGATGTGTTGACGCGTGGGCGCCGGTGTTATTGATTAACGAATGAGGTGGGACCCGTTCCATGCTGATGTGGTACCTAATGGGCAATATTCTTGCTCGCTTGCTGACTGGAAGGAGGATGTGTCATTTTCAAACTGTTGTTGACCAAATTTGGATCGTCTGTCTGGCCAACTATATCTTTGATCAATGGCGTGTTTTCAAACAAACTGGTGCTGTACTATAGCCATTCTATCTCATGCGAGTGAATAGTAATGGTCAAGTTCAACTTGTCCTACGTAATTAAATGCTAAATAACCAGTGGATTGCTATTTCAGTGTTGCATTCTGGTTTATAAGAATTCCTCGATGTTTAGAAAAGTGGCTATTATCTCAGTTCTCCATTATTACGATAGTTGACGCTCTGCAAAATAAACAGTAAGTGATACGAACACCTTCTTTTGTAATTTTAGAATATATTAGAGTTGCCTATTGAATAATTGGTGATTGTGTCCTTTTCGATTCTTGGTGAATTGTTAAGCGAATTGGCTGTTAGAGCTTATATAGGTCATTGCTAGTGATTTGTGTGCATATAAAAAAGTTTTCTGTAATGGCAGTCGAGAATAGGGTGTAATTGTTTGTTTTTCTTTAAGAAAATCCTAGTTCAAATCTCCTTCTATTTAAAATATATGGCATCCAAGGCATGAACTGTTGGTCTCGAGGCTACACCTAGGGGTTACTCACAAGATATTATTGATATGTTGAAACCTTCTATGAGCAAGAAGCAAGAAGGAAGGATATTGTTCTATGGACTCATGATTCATGAAGGTTTAATGGACAAACAGTGTACAATCCATGATGTCGAATTGTCGTACACTGGTTGGCAGCTCTTTTCCAATTGGTTTGGAAATAGAAATTTGCCTGTTCCTTTGTGTAATCCATGGAGACTAGACTTGGGTAAGCTAGTGGTACCGAATGTCTATGAAGATGTAGACTTATTAAAAGATATTGCTGCAAGGTATGATCCTGTGACTCGAATTGTCAGAACACATCTTGGCAAGCCTATGATTGAAGTAACCAGAGAGGAAATTACATAGATTTTTGGCTTACATGAATGGAGCCAGGATATGATTCCCATCAAATTGGAGGTCTTCAGGGAAGAATACAAAAATACTAAGGGTTTGATAAGGACATCCCTTTTGATACCCCATTTGGTTGTGTCAGGAAGAGGGAAGTATTAGAAAAAGTTTGTTATTGGCAAGAATGAGCGTGAACCTTTCCCGGTAGACTACTTCGCCCCTCATTTCAAGAAGACCATCTGTGCACTATGTCAAGTTTTGGGAATTGACCTGAAGAAGACTGTGCCTATAGAGATAATGTATATGGCTGTCAACCTCCAACACCCTGGTTATAATGTGGTATATGACTTTGCCACTTACCTTGCAGAGAACATAGATTCTGGCTTAGCAGCTTTGAAGCTGGGAAAGAATTGGGTAAAATTCAGATGGTTTTCACTGTTGATTCATATGTTTTTATATAGGGGTCAGAAGGTATTTGAAAAAGATATGGAGTTGAAGAAGATGGAAGGAGATATTGAAATGCCTGTCCAATATTGGACTAGGGTCTTAGACAAAAATGATCATAAGTTTGATTATGTCACCTTTCATAGTATTTTTGGATCTAAGTTAAGGAAGGCTTTAGTTGTTGATCCACCCAGGATTCCAAAAGAAATTCATGACTTTCTAAGACCTATGGAGAGGAGGCCTAAGCTGAATCTAACCCACAATTGGGGTGATATTATCCCCAATCACAATACTACAATCTTCAGGGTCTTTGGTACCAATACCATCCCATCTGTCCTACCTAAAGAAGTTCCTCTCAGACTTGGTTTTGTAGAGATTATGAGGCAATTGGGAGCATCTCAAGATTTCCATTTGCCTGCTAAACACAAGAAAGGAAACTTTTTCCCTGAATATACAACTTTTGCAGATTTTGTTATGATAAAGGGAGGGTGGAGAAATTCACACTTGTTACTCAAGCCATATAGATTGAATACTATACGCCCTAGGAATTATGATCCTAAGGGTTTTATCTCCAAAATGAAGGCTAGACATTGGACTGGAACCTTTGTTCACAATTTCTACTATCCTGAAGATATCATTAAGAATATTTTTTATGAGGACTTACAGGATGAGAGAAAGGCAATGTACATTGCCTATTCAAAAATGGTAAGAAGTAAATAGGAGAAAATACCTAGTTTTGATCCTATACCTGATGCTAAAGATGCTATAGTATTTAATATAGTAAGAAGGGCAAATAAACCACTTCTTGCAACAGAGGAGGAGGTGGCATTAGCACTTAAAGGATCAGCTTTCAGTGAAGAGTGGGATTCTCTGGCAATATGGTCACTATCTACAGGGTCTCAAAAACCTATTGTCGCTAAAACATCTGATTTTAGTGGTCATTTGATTGTGAAGAGAGTTGATGATACCCCTGCCTTGAAGGCTGTTGACATGGTTGTGAATGTTGCCAAATTTACTAGGGAAACTGTGGAGGATTTAACTAAAAATCGAGATACTTTAAGGAACCAGTATAATGACATTATTATTGAGTATAATAAGAGTCAGCAAAGGGTGCCAGAATTGGAAACAGAAATGGCCTTATTAAGGCAACAAATGGAAATCTTGAGATCCCAAAAGCATGTTAGCTCTAGCCAAATTATTGTTGACCCACCAATTTATCAACCCCAACCTCCTGCACAGGTTCAATCTTGGGCTATGGTCCCATATAATATGGGACAAGTGCCTATTGCGGTTGAGAAGGCCAGTACCTCGAGCGAAGATCCTTCTAGGGAAAAGTTATTTTAGTAGATTGAAGAATATAAGAAGATGGTAAATCAAATTTGGGATGTAGCAAGAAGGAATAATTCAGAAATTGTCAATATTGTGTTAAGGCATCTACATAAACAGGTCCAGAGTAAGCTGAATGGTGTTCATGCAAATTATGCCTTAATGCTGCAAGCACTTGAATTGTTTCCAAGGGACAGAGAATTGGCTATCCCTTTGCTAAATATATGGGGCCCTAGAATGGAAAAATTGAAATTTATGGTAGTTGGAGCAAAGCAGCATGGGAATAAGTATCCTACTATCATGACAACATATCAATTTGTTAAGACTATTGTTGAGCAAAAATTCCAGGGGTCTGCTACTCCTATGGAGTCCAAAATCAAAGCACTGAAGGATATTTATGATGGAAAAGATTTGACTCCACTACCTCATATTTTGCATAGTCAGGATAGTGTCAAGCCTTTGCAGGTGTGGAAGGAGCAAATGAATAATATAATGACCGCCCAAACTCATGAGATATGCAAAAATGCTGATATTCCCATGTTGGAGAACACTTTAGAGAAGTTATCACTTGTCATTAGTTTCCTAGAGAATTTTGACAAGACAGCTATGTCATTAATGATAAAGTATGTACCTTATCAAAAAATGGTGGACCGGGTGGTGGCTTTCAATTGACCGTCAGAGGAAGATTTTGAGTCATGGAAAAAGATGTTTATTGATGAAATTGAATTATAAATAATGGGGATGAGAGCTGTAATTTGGTCATGTAAAATATAGGTTTGGCGTATGGTATTATATTTTGAAATGCATTCTCTTCCCAGATTCAGGTACAAATTGCGCAAATAAAATCAGCACATGGAGCGGTTAAAAGATGCTTTGGTGTCAGTGAATCAATACTTGGAACCACGCTTTCCTTTCCTCTGTAACAAATTAATCATCATTTTGTTTTAAGCTTTTCTTCTCTTACCAAGCAAATGATGTAAACATAACTGATTAGGAATTAGCGGTCCAGTAAAAAATGGACATGTGTATCCTCCGGCCTAAAGCTTGTTTGCTCCCTTGTTTTTATAAAAGGGAATTCTGGGCCGAGGAATAGGTCTGTTGAAATTACTTAAGATACGTAAGAGAAGAATCAAGTAGAGAGAGAGAAAAGAATATGTCCATTTTTTTTAAGCTTTGAATCTGTTTGGGAACTTAGTAAATCATGGGGTTTTGGAGCATACTTATGCAAATCTTGTGATTTTTTTGAGTCTATTTTCTCTCCTATTGTAATAATTTGCATGAATTTTTAATGAAAAGTCTATCAAAGATGATGTTCGTTAAATTTCATTTGTCATTTCCTGTGGATTATGTTCGACTATAGCTCTGGTTCAATGGACCTATTAAATGCTTTAGTTGTTCAATAAGTTCATGCAAATTAGCACATAGGATTTGCTAAAGAGTAATAGATTCATGTATTGATGAATGGATGGTAATGCCTTACATACAGATCATAGATGCTCTAGATGAAATTTATCTTGTAGTTCAATTTCCAGTTTGACTCTGTGCTTTAGGATATGGCACTGGTACTCTGATTGCTTATTCTTCTTGTATTTTTTGTTATAGCTTTAGGCAATTTCACTCGAATATTTCATAAAAACACACTTAGGTGTTATTTCAATTCCTTGTTAAATAAGAGCTGAATTCTCCTGAGAAATAGCCAATTTCTTGAAGGATTATCTTGTTTAAACTTAGACTAGAATTTATCTATTGTTTATCCACGTATGAGCAAATCATTCTCATCATGAATGACAATATATTTTAGGGATACCCTCCTGGATCTTACAGAGTCCGAAGTGTAGGAGAGATAACAGTTTTGTTGCATTTTTCTCGTTAAGTTGGCATAGTGCCTTTAGGACTTTTAAAATTGAGTATGGCAAGCTCATAGAAGCTTCTGCAGGTTCTACTTGGGTTGTAAAAAATGCCAACATTATGCACTATTTTGGATGAGTTACAACATTATGCAAGTCTATTTCTCAAGTCTTGTCAAGTTCCAAGAGTCGACACCATGCCCAATGGATAAGTTTAGGCAACTGGTGAGGATGTTTAGTAGGCAAACATATAGAAGATGTCACCAATCTTTTTACCTAATTTAGTTTCTAACGCAATCAAGTAAAGTTGGGATAGTTTTTGCAAAAATAAAGATAAAGGTACACATTCTACTAAGTTCCATTCATATACACAAAATTATTATCAAATGAATTGCAGTTCATTATGCAAATGTATACAAGAGAAAGATTGCACAAAATTTTCACAAATGTCTTTTATTGATAATTACAAATGTATGGTGTTCCACACAAGTTGTGGGAATAACTATTTCAATACAATATAAGACATAAACTATACATTTGAAGAAATAGAAAGGAAAGAGCATATGGAAAGAGTAGGGATCCATCATTACCTAAATGATGAACCCCAAAGTTGAACTGTTGCCTAAATGATACACCCCAAAGTTGAACTGTTGCATCATTGGAAAAGTATGATCAAATTCATCTATTATGAAGAATTGGTTTATGTGCCTCTAGTAATCACTATAAAAATGTGAAAGACAAAGCTATTTTATTTTTTGTCTTATCTTATACCATTTTACGAGAATGGGGGGGCCAATGTACGAGAAGATCTTTGGAAACTAGGCATGAAAATTGCAGGTTAAAGAGAATTGGGGGTGCCAAACTTACAGTACTCATTGTCCCTTGGTCATCGATTTTCCCTGAGTGCCCTCAACCTGGTCCTCGGTGCTGGTATTGACCTTGTTTTAGCTTCAAACTCTTTGTTGACACTGGTATTGACCTTGTTTTCACTCCTCCAAAGTCTTCCTCAGCGCTAGTATTGACCTTTCACTTGTCCAATTTGATGAGCTACAACCTGCTTTAGTTAGGTTTTAGAGTATGTTAATTAAATTTTAAAAAATTATGGCACCATTTAGAGTAGTGAATATAAAGCAAGCAAAGCCTATTATGGCACCATTTAGAGTAGTGAATATAAAGTAAGCCAAGCCTATTATAGTCATGAGGGAAATAATAAAACTCCTAGGATACTTTGTGAAACCATTTTCCTTGGTTAAAGAGAGGCCATAAAATATACCTTTGGATTTTTTCAATCTTCAAATATGAGAATTTGCAAGGTTCTTAGCAACATGAGTAATGGAAATGTGTGCAACAAGAATTTTTGAACACACATGGAATCTCCTTGCGAAAGAAAGGGGCTTCATAATTTAATATGATAATTTTTCTCAGCTCTAGAATCAACTTTTAAATCTTCTCCTAATAGGGCCAAAATCACATCTTCTTGTGTTTGAGAAGTCACCAACACTGAACATAACCGTCAAACAACTTTTCATCAAGATTATAACATCACCGTCGATTTTGAGCACGTGCATCTCAGAGCCGCTTTAGTAACCTATCATATAATGTACTAAAACTCGACATAAATATTAAAGCACTTTGATTAACAGTAATGTTATAATATTAATATATTATATAACAATATTATATTACATTATAATGATATATTTGATATATTAAGATTATATATAATCGATATATAGATTAATAGTAATTATATTAGATTATTAATATTATTGGTATATTATTAATAATATTAATATTGTATTAGATTAATAATAATTATAATATTGTTAAATGGTTAATTATATTACAAATGAATGTTGCTTTCAAATTCTTAGCTTTGAATGAATGGTTGAAGCACCAATGTTGAATGTTGCAACTCTAGTAGGCATGAATAGAAGTAGAGAAGATTGTTTGGGAGAAGAATTTTTTCTAGTGCTAGGTTATGTGTTAGGTTATATAGGGTTAGGTTTGGGATTAGGTTTATGGTTATGGTTAGAGTTTAGGGTAATCCAAATCATAACCTAACCCTTTCTCTCAAAACCTTAACCTTGACCCTAACCCTCACCTTTATCCTATCTTTATAACCCTAACCACAACCAAAACTCTAACCCCAACCCTAACCCTAATTACCTAACCCTAAATATTATTTATTTTATTAATTAGTTGCATTCACTCTAATAACCCTAAACCTATCCCTAAACTTAACCCTAGCCCTATCCCTGGCCCTAATCCTAACCCCAACTCTAAGCCAAATATAAAAACAACCCTTAATCATAATTACAATAACCCTAAAACTTCATTCTAGATATAACCCTAATACTATAATCCCTAATTGTAATACTAAACCCTAACCCTAATTTCATATCTAATCCCAACCATAACCAAAACTCTAAATCTAACCCTAACCATAAAACATAAACCCTAATCTAACCCTAATCCTAACATTATTTTCCTAACCCTAACCCTAACTCTAAACCTAACACTAACCCGAACACTAAATCCTAACCCTAATTAAATACCCAATCATAACCCTAAATTGTAACATCATCCTTTGAATTGGATACTACATCAAAAATTATGTGTTACAATCATTGCTTCCATTGTTGGCATTTTTACATTGGGATGCATATATTTTTAAAATCAACAAAATCTTTTAATGTCTTGCCAAAATTAATACTATTAATTGTAATATCAAACTTATAAACATGTATCCAATTTAGAACATAAATAAGAAATATATGGTATTAGTTTCTTCAAAAAACAAAGTGATGTGGACTAGAAGGACTATAATGATTTTAGAATATACACATAATGGATTTGTTGAAAAGGTTTTAGAAACTTTCAAACAAATGCAATTGGTAGATGCAAAGAAAAGTTCCACAACCTGATGGAACTTCAGTAAATTGAAGCTGGGGTTAGAGGGTTTCTAAATTACTCAGGGTAACCTTCAGTATGGATTGGTCAAAACCCTCTTGTTATGTTTTAACGATGACTTGTTGCCATGGTGGACCGGTCACTTAAGTGAGGTTTCATCCCTCTCGGGTCGTGCTTAACCGGCCCTATTTCACCTGATTTGTCGATCTTTTTGGCGTAATGACCTAGGTATTACACCGTCAAAAATTTCAATGCGGGCCCCACTTAAATGTTCCATCTGAGGGCTAATGAGCCGTCCGATCACAGAATTCGATCTTGACCGCTTCTCGCAAACCTCGCAAGTTTGTCTGTTGGTGTCATCAAAGTAGTGTGAGGTTTGCGAGATATGGCCACGTAGCGTGAAGGCAAAGGCTATCCAGCCCCCAAAAAGCATGGGGGCATGGATGCCATGCCCATGCATACTTTGACGGCCGTGTAGCACAACAGGTATTTGTCAAATTTGTTTTTGTTTTATGTGCTCAATATTTGAGTTACTTTTTTTCAATGATTTTGTTTTTATTTTTAAGTTTCAAAATTAAATATGTGTATAATTTTATTTTTAGATTTGGTTTTTTCTTTAATTTTAATATAATGTTTAAATATATTTATTATAAATCTAACATATAATTTTTTATTTTAGATTTAGTTTTTTTAAGTACAATATAATATTTAAATATATTACATATTTTGTAATATTATATATTAAACTTATAATATATTATATTATATTAGAATATATTAATATATTAAAATATATAATATAATATATCATATATAAACATTATATTAAAATATAATATAATGTATTATATATAATATTATTATATCAATCTATAATATATTATATATTTAAGTTGTAAAATTAAATGTGTATATACTTTTTATTTTAGATTTGATTTTTTTCTTTAAATATAATATAATGTTTAAATATATTATAGATTAAGTAATATTATATATTAAAAATATAATGCAATAAATATATATAATATTTTTTATATAAATATAATTATATTAATATATATTTAAAATATATTTACAAATTTAGGTTTTTCTTTTTCTAATATATTTATATATCACATTTATTACAGTATATTATATATAAGATTATGATATTATAATATAATAATACAATATATTAAAATATATAATATTTTGATATTATAATATAATAATATAATATATTAAAATATATAATATATTATAAATTGATATAATAACATTATATAATATAATATTATATTTTAATATAATGTTTATATATTATATATTATATTATGTCTATTCTCGTAAATATATTATAGAATATGTAATATTATATATTAAAATTATAATATACTATAATATATTAATATATTCTAATATATATTATACTAGAATATATTAATATATTATATTATATTATAATTTTAATATATAATATTACATACTCTATAATATATTTAAATATTATATTGTACTTCAAGGAAAAAAAAACCAAATCTATGTTAAATTTATAATAAATATATTTAAACATTATATTAAAATTAAATAAATAAAAAAATTATACACATATTTAATTTTGAAACTTAAAAAATAAAAACAAAATCATTGAAAAAAATTAACTCAAATATTGAGCACGTAAAACAAAAACAAATCTGACAAATACTTGCAATGTTGCACAACCGTCAGAGTATGCATAGGCATGGCATCCACACCCCCATGCTTTTTGGGGGCTGGATAGCCTTTTCCTAGCGTGAATGGATGAATGGGTTTTCTTCCCGAGGTGTTCGATATGACAGGGGGCTGTCTTTTCAATAGTAATAGCCATCAATAATGGGGTAATCATGATCTTTCGCACACCTCGCATAGGCAGAGTAAATATCTGGGAGAGTGTTGCGAGGTTCGTGAGGGAGTGGTACATGGCTTTTCTTTTTGTGCCAGTGGGATTATATGGGACCCATTGTGCGGTCTAGGTCTATTCTTCTGCGGGTTTTTGATTGGATATGTTTTCTCAAGGCGTCGACGTGGATTGTCAACATCCATTGACTTGATCTCCACCCTTCATTTGTTAAAGTGCCTCCCGAATCGACGGTTCATTTATAGGGAAGAAGTGTGTGAGTTGCTCGTGTCATTAATGATACAGGTTTCTTTTCTCCCGAGGATCTCCACCTGATTTCCTCCTACATGCGAATAGTGCCATCCTGCTGAGGGTATTCATAGTTATCTGAATCATTAACTGTGCAAGTACTTGAATCACCTTCAAGTAATTGTACCCTGCATACTGGCTTGCTCTATAAATGCTAACTGAATTGTATGTAATCAACATTGCATTCTCTTGTGTCTAAGTGCAGTAAGGTTTTTCTTTTGTTTGTGGTTGCGCTCTGTTTCTATCATGAGCAAATCAGTTAAGTGAAGGAGTGCGAGGCTGGCTTCACTAGTCATGAAGAAATATGATCCTCCCATGTCTCGCAAGGCTATTATTACGAACACTGGGAAGAGGCCAGTACATTGTTCGTCCCCGATAATCATCTCGGATTTTGATGAATCTGAGACTGATTTTGATTATCAATACTATTTGGCTTCCCTAGCCGATCTTATGGGAGTGGATGAGGAGGTTTTGGCAATTGAGCTAGTGTTTGCATTAGTACCAGGTCCAGTTGTTCAGGAATGTGCTCGAAAGGTTGGTAAAGAGGAGGTGGTGCCATTGCTATCGCAGGCTCGAACTCAAAGCGGTTGCTTGTACCGGGGCCGTGTTGCTTCTTCATGATTACTGGCAGTGGGTCCGTTGGACATGTCTTCTCTTCTCTTGTTGTTCTATCAAGTGGATGTGGATTTGGATATGGATGTGCACATGCTTTGCATGAAATTTTGTTTTTTGACTGGTTATTTCATAACCGTTTTGATTCCTTTGTTCATGCACAGTATCATTATGACAAGGAATGTAAATTTGAATTTCATTTTGGTGTTGAAATTCAATTTGGTGTCACAATGTAGCCTAATGCTTGTTGCTCTCCTATTCTATAAAGGAGATTTCACGGCTCATTGTGAAGGGTTAGAAAAATTTTGCAATCCGACGCTTGGAAGTTATACAGTCCTCTTTATTGTTAAAGTGTTATGAACATTTTGTTTCAAGAATTCATCCTGGGGTTAGGTTTATATACAAATTATTGTGATATGCTTTTTTAATTACTTATATCGAAAGAAATCTATAAAATTAAGATGGTTTACTCTCCTGGGTGTGTGCCATGGATTGTGAATAGCTTTATCAAAGATTCATTTGTTCAGTTTCAATAGTTAATTGAAAATGTGATTCATTTTCTTGCTTTAACTCAAAGAGTTAATCAAATGCTTGAAAAATAAGTTACATGTTCATGGTTGTATATGAGATGGGTTCATCGTATCAAGATTTTGTTTTGTATGACTCTGTTGCCCTATGGATGAAGCACTGGATAATGTTTGTGTCATTTTATTAGTTCAAGACTGTAGGTTCTAAGCAAGGATATGCAAATACTGAACACAAAACACTTGAATACAACCTTGTCCTCCTCAAGGAGGTATTGTAATAAATAAGTGGGTTAGTTCCATTGCTCTTTGGTACTGGTAGTCATTCTCTAGTCTGCCAAAACCTTGAGATGATCACTATCCCTTTGACTATGTAGGAATTGTAATCTGTACACAGGAAGTGTTCTTACCAATCATGAGACATTCATGTGAACACATTTAGGTTTACCACCTTGGTCCTACAAAGCCAAAAGTGTAGGAGAAGTCAGTCCTTTATTGACTCTCGTTAGTTGGCCATTAGTGGTTGTAGTTGTCCTCGATAGGGGTTGGCTACCTCTTAGATATCTGCAACCCCTACATGGATTGTATTTTAAACACCAACACAACCTTCACCAAAATCCTTATTGGTTTCCTTAATATGGGAGATTTGGAACAAGGTATAGACATCCATCAAAGCATAATATGAAGATGATTTTTTTCAAATGTTGTGGTTGTAGATGCCCTTTTAAAATTTATACAGAATGTGGAAGGATAGAAAAAGCTTGTGAACTATTTGACAAAATGTCTCAAAGAATTGTAATCTCTCAATTTATTTTAGTGTCTATTTTGTTATACCCCATGTCCCAAATTGGGTATACCACAATAGACACTAAAACAAATTGATAGATTGTTATGAGGGCAGTGATGAGACTTTTCTAATTAAAGTGTATTCCATGAGATTACAATTATTCGAGGCATTGTGTCAAATAGTTCATGAGCTTTGTCTATCCTCCCACATTTTGCATAGATTTCAAAAGGGCATCTACAACCACAAGATTTGAGAAAATTCATCTTCATATTATGTTTTCCTTATGATTGGTTGACTCTTATACTAAATTAATATGTTCAATTTATGTTTCCTACTTGATCTAACTATCCACAAATGGCAATTTAACAGTGGAAAGATATGATCCTACTTTGGTATAAATTGTATATGCAATATCAAGGTATGAATTAATATGTTCAATTAAGAGATGTTAAATGAAATGAATAAAACTAATGTAATGTAAATAAGGGAGACCAGTACCTTATTGGGTAAAACAAAGTCAAATGAAAGCCTTTAATGAATGGTTTCTATCTAGTAGGTCCTCTAATTGTTTGGCATATAACTATGAGTTTACAACTAGTATAAACATGCAAGAGTGTAAATGATAAACCCTAGTTGAGGCAGAATATCAAATCTAATAATCTGATTCTTCTTAATGATCCAAATGGCATTCCCAGATTACTGTAATTTATTGAAAGAAATTTTAATTCTTCTTTAAAGAATCCAATAAACCAAATCACACAAAAACAACAAATGTGTACTGATAAATAGAATATATACTTGATACTTCAATTTAAAAAACCAAGAAACATTAGATTGGAGACAATCAAATAATCTCAAGAATCCAACAAACAATTGATACTAGAATGAAGCCACTAAATCAATAGTCTTTCATTATCTCCTTCAAAATTCATACATGCAACATAGTCTCCTTGAATGTCATCATTTCTAAAAATTTAATGGTTACAACAGTCTATCCTATTCTAATTCTATCTTCTACCCCTTAAATTTATCCAACAACGGATACTTATACATCAGTTTGCAAAAGGACGTTCCTTTTCAAAAAGGTTTAACAAATCCACTATTAACTAATTTCTCTTGAGCCACAAATGGACTGCAGACATATGCTTTGTATAATCCTAGTGCTCATGAGTGTCGACATCTCCCAACACATCACTGATCACAATCTCCATCATTATCATTTTCTCATTTTGCTCACATGTTGCATCCAATATCACATCTTTCGCAGTGGTTGTCTCCAGCATCCCTTGGAGTATTGTTTCGCAATCACTTTTCCATGTAGTCGTTTCCTTAATTTTCCCTTCATCATCACATAACTTGGTGAATCTATCTTCGGCAACCTCTGTCAATTCCTGTATATCCCCTTGTAACTCCACATATAAATCCCTGTGCCTATCCATAATACAATTGGCATATTTTTCAATCTCTTCATTACTAGTAGTGTCCTCCTCCAATTCCTCAATTCTTTCCTGAATTCTGCTATCCACTCTCTTATGTTCCTTTATTGCATCTACGTATTGTGAATGTTTTCCCCAGAGTTTATTTAACCAAGTGGTTAGAACAACCTTCCTTTTTTTTATTATTGCAGCAAATGCATCCATTCTCCCTTGAGAGTATGTAGTTGACCCTTCCCAATGGTCTTTTTTCTGTGAACTCTCACCTTGAGTGAGCATCCTTGTTGGTTTTGTTACACCACCTACCAAGTCTTTCAAGCATTCATTCTCTCTCAACATCCTCTCATTATTGGTTTTGTACATCTCCCTTTCCCTTATCAATGCTCGGATTTGGGCTTTATTCAACTTGGCTATATCTATCCCAATATCAGCAATCGCTACAGGATCAACCTCCCTAGCCTTCAAGGTCATGACATGTCTAAATGCCTTTTCAGTATCAATAACAATTGATTTCTTGTGAGGAGGATACAAGGCCCAAATCATTAATGTTTCATCATCAGGATTGTATCTTGATCCTGTGTATACCTTCGTCACCTTCTCTATACTGAGCTTATGGGTAGCATTGTTATCTTTTAAGAAACTATCAAAAACTAATGCAAAATTCATATCCAAACCTGGAAAAATCATAACACTTGCCTTTTCAAGCAGCTCCCTCCCCTTTTTAGGGGTCATGTCAATCATCTCTTTGTCCACTTCATCCTTTAAGCTTTTTAACAGTTGATCCTCATTCCCTGGAGTGACATTGTCAACCTGTCCCCTTATCTCTTTCCCTTTTTGCTTATATAAAAATGTCTTAAACTTCGAGGTCTTTATAAATTCATCATCTGATATGAAAGACCTATAGGTTCATGTCTTGTATCTACATCCATGGTTTCCTCAACGTCTGTTTCTCTAGCAACATAGGCATACTCCTGAGTCTTCATTCTTGAAACTTTCCTAGCTGAGCTTTGTGGCTTGTCTGTTTCTGAAATCCCCTTAATGGAGGATAACAACTCAGCATCCACCAACTCCTGATTATGTTTTTCAATCACAATTTCAGCTTCCTCTGCCTCCAAGTTTCTAATTATGTCATCAGATTTAAAGGGCACATGATGGTACCCTCCGAGATTTACTTTTTGTCTAGCAGAGTGGATATACCCTTCTGGATCAAAGTTCTTTCTCACTAGTGCTCTGCTCATGTTGTACTGCAATAATTTGTCCAAAATCATATCATAACCTTCCTTGGCTAATACAGTGAAATCACTAAAACACAATGTACTGGGCATAAAAGTATGTTTCCCATATGAACTTAAGTTCATAACACTGGAGTAATCCATTTGCCTAACAATTTCAAGGTATGGAATTCTATCTGGGATAGTTCTGGGCAGAATGAAAGGTCTATCCTCAAAGCCATAAACCCTAATCATTGTGGCATTCTCAAAGCAATACCAATCCCCCCAGTTGTGGTTAATTGGTCCATTGTAATATCTAGGCCTAAGAAACCTTTTTACTTGTTCAGATAAAGAATAATCACAAGGATGGCTAAAAAATCTATACAAGGGTTTCACAAAGAATTCTTCAAAATGCAAGAAATTTGAATTGGCAAACCTGTTGTCCCAAACAACAGTCCATAATTGAACAGGCAATGGCCTACCTTCCTTATTGGATTGCGAAATCCTCATCTCCTGGGGCCATAAACCAAACTCTTGTCCAAAATACAACACTAAGTGCATCAGTAGTGAGTAATTTCTGAGATGGAGAACAGAAGCACCACTCTTTATCGCCATCAAACCTGCATCTAGCTCCTTAAAAACATGTGCAACATAGTCAAATGATCTGGAATTGTGGTACTGAATGTCTGCAGAAATCACCATGGGCACAACCGCCATATGCTCAGGTACCTCCATCCCTAATACCTGTCCCACTGAGTAGTAAGTATATTTTAGATAAGGTTCGAAGAGGTCTACATGAAAGGGTGGCCCCTCACTATCTTCCATTGGAGTAGGTTTTCCATGACACCTAATTATGTGCAGAGGTAACCTCCACCCTTTATAAATGGTGTCCATCCTTCTGAACTCACTATCAAGCTCTTCACTCACTAATTTGTCATTGCATATTCCCTCCATTCTAAAAACCTCAGCAATTGCATTCTCAGATACATGTATCAATGGATTCCTTGACAAATCACATATAGCTTTCTTTTTCGAATCATAGTGTCCGGCCAGCAATTTTACCAGTTCGATGTTAATAAAAACATTAGGGCACACTAATTTCTCTAAATTGAGCCTCCATGGATTGCATACTGGCTCAAAGTGATTTCTCCTATGGTAATGGAAATTGAATAACTCAGCTTCTAATCGGAGTCCAAACATCACCTATAAATTTTCATTTGTTGTCCAATTTGTCAACTTCCGCTTTGAGCTATGCAGAACACCTAGCTTTAGGTCCAGAACTAGGTAACTAGTCTATGAGGTCTTGATTTAGCTTCCTTTTAGTACCTTCTAGTTGCAACTCAGTCTTTTTCTTTTTTGCTTTTGATTGGCTTCCCTCCCCGAGTTTTCTTCCCTTTAGTTTTCCTAAACTAGTGCCTTCCATAATTCAAATTTTTATGAATTCTGAGAGGACTAGAAACTTACTGTAACTTCTTCCAAACTCAAGCCAGGTGAATGCCTTAATTGCTCTGCTGGTTCCCTTGCTCTCCTTCGCTTTGAATTCTGTGAGACAATGATTTCAATTGATCACACCCTGATATGCAAAATCTCTTACGCTTCGTGGCGCCATTAATGTCTTTTACCGATTGAGACATGAATGTTGCAAGTTTTTTTTTTGAAATTTTCACTGTCACATCAGGGTTCAACGATCACCCACCCGCCAAGACATCTTGCAGTTTTCCCTAACATCACAAGTCTCCCTGATAGTTTCTTTCCTTTTGCTTTTATATCGCCATGACTTTCACTGAAACAACTATCACTCAGACTTAATGAATCGGGCCAATGGTTCTTTGCCTTACTCCGAAAGTACTTTGTCTCACCGAGATGTTCACTTTATCAAGTATGTCGCTGAGACCAAGCAATTTGTTCTGGTGACAAAATAATACTCGTTGTGATGTCTCTTAGATCTCCCCGTAGTGACCTGTCTCACCGATACGCTTTTTCTTCGGCGAGACCATGCGCATTGTCTTCTCAACACCCTTTATCTTCATATGCTCAGTTTTGTCGATGTAACTCAAGGCGTCGGTAAGACTTTCCAAATTCTCCCCAGCATCGTTTGTCTCACCGAGTGAGTCCTCCCCTTGCTTTATCGGCAAGACTAATAATGCTACGGGCAGTGTTTTAAAATCTCTCTCTGATGACCAAAGTCTCTCTGATAGAGTTTATGTTACTCCAATCGGCAAAAGGTAATTTAGCTCGATGTGACCTTACATCATCTCACCGATACTATTTGTCTTTCCGATAAGATATAGAAACCCGCATTCTCTTTGTGTATAACTTGATCGGTGTGACCCTTGGTATGTCTTGCCGATACATTTAGGATATGTATATTATCATCGATGAGACCTACATCAACTTATGCCGATATTTTCATATGTAAAGATTTTAATGTCAAATGAAATTTATGGGGTGTTATGGAACAATTTTAAATTGGATTTTGGTAAAATATGCTATGTGAGGATATTTTTGTCTGCATTATGAATCTTTTTTCGGAGACTAATAATCATGAAGAAATAATGAATTTGTCAAAATTTGACAGTTCCAACAGCATAAAGGTTTGATGTTTCATGACAGTACTAGCATTTCAGTTATAATGATATATTTAGAGCTCATGGCTCTCCTTTGTATAAACATATCACAATTTTGAATAATATAATCAAGGGTTATGGCATTCATCTCACTGTTATCATGGTGTGTATGATTTCCATTTTTGCTTTAATTCAAAGAGTAAATTAAAATGCTTGGATGGAGTCATAGATGGATATGTTTGTAAAAGGATTTGATAAGAAGTATTGAGTTAGGATAGAAATTGACACTGTTGTAATGCAATACTGTCAGAGATCTTATATGTTATGTGTTTGAATCTGTTATGGAAATCTAAATATTTGTGAATTAATTCGACTCCCCAATAGTATATGGCACTGGCCTAAATCGTATGTGTTTGTAAGGTTCTGTGTCTGTTTGTCTTAGCTTAGAGCTTGCTGCCAAATTGCAAATTAAATGACTATCTTATATGGTGAAATGTCGTTGTAATCATCTCATGCTCGAAGTAGTTGATACTATTGATGCTTTTCTGTTGTTTAAATTGATATATCAAGAATATATATATATTTAGTTTACCGATACACATTTGTTGTATTTGTGTGATGTGATTATTTGGTTCTTTCAAGTAAAGATTAAACCCTCCTAGTCAATCACAGTAACTAAAGAGTATTAATTGTATCAATAAGAAGAATCACATAACTAGGATTGTCATTCTATCTCAAGTAGAGTTTTTCAGTCATTTACTTGCACATTTATACAAGTTATAAACTACATCTGTGTGCCAAACACATTGAATTATTGCCATCATAGATTACACTTTTATAGATCTTCATTAGACTCCATACACCCAACAAGGCAGTGGTCTCATGCTTTCATCTTTTGGTTTATCCATTTTATTTTTTTCCATCTGTTAACTAAACATATTCTAATATAATTCAAATATAATTAAAATTAAAAAAATCATAAATTAATTATGTAACCACATAAGTCAAATATAATTCTTTCAAGAAATTAATATCAAATAGACAATACAAGTTAATGTCATTGATCTTCTTCTTCATCTAACTCTTTTTTTATATCATCCGATCCAGATTCAACATTGTAAGGATTGGTCATATCATCATCATCATCATTGATATCAGTTTTGATAATGTCATCATCCACATGGATATCATCTTCATGAACATTAACTCCTACATCATCATGATCTAGTTCCTCCTCTTCGACATCTTCGTCAGGCACATCATCAACTAACTGTTGATCCTGATCATCATCTACATCATCTTCTATTTCTTCATTATCTTCTTCTTCCACCACATTATACTTTACTGGCCTTCCTCTTGGATCATGTCTAACAACATATGACCAACCCGCTTTACTTGGAACCTCTGAGTAAAATACCTGCTCACATTGGCTTGGAAGAACATAGGCCTGATTTCCAGCTCGCTCAAAATACCTTGCATTAACCATGGTAAATCCATTATCATGTTCAATAATAGTTCTCTCGGGATCATTTTCATTCAATCATAGCCTGTACCATAGGACGACGAACAAAACTAATTTGAAGGACTTAAAGTCACACTCAAGTATATCATCCAAAATCCCATAGTATTGATTTTCTGAGACTTCTGGATGTATGTCGCTTCTAGATGAAACATTAGTCACCTGGAAGACTGCAGTTATCCCAGAATCACAAGTTTTCTTCATGTCATCCAACTTTTTGATTCAAAATTTATGACCATTGCACCACATAGCCTTGTGGTGTTTCACCTGCAATATGTCAAACATGCAAAACTTATTGCAATATCGTCAGTTGATAAACATATTTATTCTTGGCCGAATGTATGCAAAGAAAAAAAATCCTCAACATATATATACATCAATATAATTGAAAATAATTAAATAATATGGGTGATTAATATATTTATACATACCTGTTTATCTCTTAAACCATATGCTAAATCAATTTCCATTGGTGTAACATTGGAATCTCCATTACGATGAGCTTCTTTAACCAATGAAGCCACACCTTCCCATGTTAATGCGCGACCAGATTGTTGAAATCGTTCAATCCATACTGTCATCCAATCAAGATTGTTTGTGACGTACAAATGTAGTGCATCTCACTCTCGACCAACTATATCAAAAAAAAAAAATTCACAAATGACATATAATTAGTTAATTATCACAATATATGACCTTAATTTATAAGTACAATATACGTAAAAATCAAATGTAAAATATATTCTAATTAATCTCTGGTGCAGGAGCACACCTAAGCTAACCTCCATAGTTAGGATATTTTGGGCTTGTATCTAACATTAGCCAAGTCAGAGTAATTGTATGTTTGTTTTGGACCTTAGAAGGTCATTGTTGTGGCTAGGTGAGTTAGTCATTAGGACTAAGGTCACCAAAGTTAGTCATTGTTAATAGTTTTTACATTGCTTAGCCTTAGTAGCTTAAGTTGGGATTTGAGTCTTAAATGTGTTCTAAATAAATGAATGATGTTACAAAGATGCCATAAGGCCTTTAATGGTGTTGGTTACTCGAAATATAGGAGATAGAGGTCCTAAGAGTTAGGAAGGTGGCATAATGACAGAGTTGCCAAATGTTGTTACAAAATTGTCATGACAACAGTTGCCATTATGGCAAATGTTGCATGCAACTCGGTTACATAGGATCCCCTAAAGGATAGGAGTGGGGGATCGACCAACATACCCTACAAACATGGTGAACGGCATCTAATATGAAGAAGACTCGAATTCAAGAAAGAGGGAGATTGTAATCAAGTTTTTGGAATAGAAGATAGCTCTGCAATTTCTATTTTTATGTGAACTCCGAGTGTTATTGAGTAATAGTGATACTAAGTGAATTGGATGTTTTGATTTAGTGTTAGATTCATGTTCATGGGATAGTATTAAACTTTTTTCATTCTGCAAGTAAGTTGATTTAAGTTGTTTTAGTGTCCTGAATAGATAGGTTAAGGTTTAAAGGTTTTACTAGTCCTGTCCTGACCAGCTTGTGTTTTTATGGCTCCCCTATGAAATCTAGTCACAATATTTTCTTGAGGGTAGATGGATGTGTTAGGGGAGCCATTGGTCTGTACATATGTAGAGTTAGGAGTCATGGAGAGTGGAACAACTATGTTTAATGTCAAGTCCTAGGCGAGCTTAGAGTGCCCGGTTAGAGGTTTGACAGTAATGAATTGAAGAATTTAGGCAGGGGATTGAGGTACAGTACGAAACAAGTATAGTTCTAGGTAGGGTATATACATATCCTAACATCCTAGAAGGATTGAGGTTCTATCAATCCATTTGACTGAGGTTTGAGCAAGAAAACCAGTGGGGTCCTACAAACTAGGCCTAATAGCCCTATTTAACTTAGATAATAGGAAACCAGTGTACGGAGGACTTAGGAGTATAGAATCTTTTGAATCCTTCAGAAAATTCAAAAGGGTATTCGAATGTGAAATTGGTTTTTTAAGTTGTTTGGAAAGTTGGGCAGGAACGAAGTAAAAGTCTCTGTCAAGGGCTACAAGAAATAGGCCTCCTCGAGACCAATTTTTGAAACCGGTAGGAAAGAAGTTTGGAGATCCTCTGAGATGGATCTAGTTGGAAGTACATGGCATGTTTCCAATGTGTTTGGCACCCCTGCAATCAATTCAATGTTTGTGTGATGTTGGCACTTAGAGTCTTCTAAGTGTAGGAGAGAGTTTGCACATAAAAAAGTGGTGTTAGTCCTTCAAGGTGAAGCACAAGGTGTGAGGGAAAGTTCTTCTTAGCTAGTTGTGCAAGAAAGCATTGGAACACTTACACCAATCTCCATGACCATCTTATAATTACCTGACACTTTCCTCAATCTACCTTTCCCCATCAAGTACTCCTCTTTGAATTTGTTAATAGAGTTGGGATCCTAAATGCGATCTACATGGATCTTTGCTGCAAACTTAGGAAGATATTCAATAATGTACACCATGGTCTAGTATACCATGTATCCCTCCACCATAGAACCCTCAGGATGTGCTCTCTGTCTAACCAAAGCCTTCAAAAATTTCAAGTGCCTCTCAACCATCCACATTGACTTTGTGTGTACAAGTCTACACAATTCAATCTCCTCAACTTGGTGTATGAGGTAGTGTTCTTGTGCATTGAAAAATGTCGAAGGTAGACACTTTTTCATTTCACACATTAGACGAGGAATTCTTCTCTTCCAATAATTTATATCTTCTTTATGGATTGTGTTAGATGACAACCATCTACAAGTGATTCAAGGCACAAATATATTAATGAGATTTAACAAAAATATACAACGAATTGAACAAATATCGCTACTTACCTCATGTATTTTTCAAGATCATATATAACTTGCTTGACATTGTTGTCGAAGTTGTCTGGGAGAGATAGAGGTAGAACGTACTGCAACAATTATAAAATGATCTTTTCATTAATATTTTTCCAAAAGTAGTAAACATAATACACTGAAAAGTACATGCAGTATACAAATATATATATAATATACCAGCATAATTACCTTAATGAAGGTATGCCAATCATGCATTTTCATTCCTGACCCAAATTCACCTTTCTTTGTTATGATATTGTTTATGTTGGCAGCAAATCCTGTGGGAAATCAAATTTTTCGTATCACTTGTTTTATAGCATTGCTTTGCTGCTCTGTTAATAACCAAGGAAGGGAACTTATATTAATTTGGCCTCCATTGCTATTTAATTGAATGACATTTTTCATTTCATGACTGGGTTCTTGAATGTCACTACAAATTTTGACAATTTTTTCTTTGTCATGCCTTTCATCCAATATTTTCCAAAACGTTTCTGTCATATTCTTTCCGATATGCATTGTATCAAACAAATGCACAATTTGTAGCTACTCATAGTAGGGCAACCTACTAAATTGTCTGGGATAACTTTACAGTCCCTGTGGAAGCCGACTATTAATGCCTTGATGACCTTCATGAAACATATAAGTTAAACAAATTAACAATGACAATCATTGTCAATTACATCATGATCACAAAATAAAAATAAAAATTTAAAACATATCATAAATGATAGATAAACAATTTGATCCGATGTATAACCTTGACGATTAATTCTATTATATTCCAACTTCCATAGGCGAGGTGTCATTCTTCGTGATTTTGATGTAGTCTCTTCTTTCCCATTAAAAAGATGTTTTTCAGTAGTTCGATACTTATGATTTCTGTGGAGGAAGTGCCTATACTCATCAAACACCTATTTTCCTAAACTTGTTGAACTACGAGATTTCATCTTTGGACCACAAATTGGACATGCAAATTTTCCCTTTGTTTGAAGACTTGCAAATCATATATAATTGGATTAAATATGTCAATTTTTATAATTATATATAATGAATAGATTATTTCAAAAACATGCATGATATCTAATTCATAAAATTAAATATCATTAAAGTCATGCAGTCGAACGTTATAACATACCAGAAAAATGTGTTAGCCCTGGGGCATCATGAATTGTCCATACAAGCATTGCATGGAATTGAAATTGTCTTTGTCCTATTGGTCTAGATATGTCATACATAGTGACACCATTCCATAACTTTAGTAACTCGTCGATAAGAGGCTCAATATATACATTCATATCTTTAACTTGGTACTTACCTAGTTGAATGAACATAAACATTACATAATTATTATAACCATTTTACTGCAATATATATAAATTCATGTACATGACTATTAAATGAAAAAACATATAAGTCATTATGCAACAAATAAGACAAATGAGATGCTACTACGTTAAAGAAAATTGATGTAAACAAATACCTGGAACAATCATTGCCAACATTATGTGCTCCCTCTTTATTGACATCCATGGAGGAATGTTATTGTTGATAACAAAAATAGGCCACACCAAGTAAATAGATCTCAGCTCTCCAAATGGATTGACACTGTCCGTTGCTAATGAAACCCTGAGATTATGAGGTTCTTCTTTAAAGTGTAGCCATTTTTCCTCCATGTCCCTAAATGCAGAACCATCCACAGGCATTTGAAGAATCTCATCTCCACTTCTATTATGTGCATGCTAATCCATAAATTGCGCTAAGCTTTCACACCTAAATAATTGTTGCATATGTGGAATAATGGGAATATAACAAAGAACCTTGCGAGGCACCTTTTTTGTTAGTTGATCTGTTCGATATCTACTGATATGATATTCCGGGCATTTTGTTGCAATTTCATGTTGTTTATGATATATAATATGATCATTGGGACATGCATCTATTGCTTGATACTCCATTCCAATATCTTTCATAATGCCAGATAAATCTCGGTATAAGCGAGATAAAATATTTGATGGTGGTAACAAAAATTCACCAATCAATCTACAACAAAAAATAACTTCTTAATATAAATAATATTAAAGGTACATACTTCATCCTTTATTTACTAGCAATGAACTAACAACAATTAAAATAAATGAAAAAAAATGACATATATGACATACCTTAACATCCATGAGATTGCTATGTTGGATAAACCATTCATAACCTTCAAGTTCACCAGCAACAATATAGCAGAGAGAAGAGTTGTTTGGGAGCCTTCATAAAGCAGCTCGTATACCTTCTCAAGTACAGGTAAATCATGAACATCATCAAAGTCATCTCGATCAACATGATCAGATGTGCCACTACATGTGTCATGGATCAATGTATTTGTACCATCATCTTTAATTGTGTTTTTTGGTGCATGATCATCTTCTTCCATAGGATCATTAACTTCATCTTCAATATTCATAGCTCCATGTTCCTCCGCTTGCAAAACCACATTCTCTAGGTCATGATAATTCATATCGTGTGCCCTAGGGTGCCCCACCTTTATAATAATGACAGATACAAATAAACCATGATCATGATCAAGTGATTTTATATATATATCAAATGTTAAAACAATATAAACATTTACAAATTCAATCAATATAAACACATATAATGAACAACTTACCAATGGACGATAATCATGCCCCCCTTCAACGTGACCATGCTACCTACAATGTTTCTCAGCTGTTGTGATTAAAAGTCTTCTCGTATTTAAGCCCTTGCAATTATTGCAAGGACAATAAAATTTTCCATCACCCTTTCTTTTCACTATAGCCCACAATCTAGCAACTGTCTCTTCATTTTGTTCTGGACTAATATTATTTGACATGATTTTTCTTTACCAGGCTTGAATATTTAGATCTTCAAAAAATATCAAACTCACACGCACTCCAATAATTTTCAATCGTACACAGGTAACAAAATATAATAATTATGATATTTTACACCAAAAAAAATCGGCATGCAACCACCCCTGCAAAAGAGAAGATACTCTGAAGTTAATGACCCCAAAAAACACTTTCAAATGCTAATTCCATAAATTATTAAATTCTGATTTTACAATGATTTCCAACTGTTATACTCCTAAAATCAGAATATTGAACTTGCAAAACAAAATTTGGAAATAAAATTCTCAAAATGCAGCTAATAGGCCTTAACAATTAAGGCCTACTCAACACTTTGTGAAGTCACTGCAAGGTTTTCAGGCCTTACCTGATGATTTCAGCAAGAGGATTAAAGAGTTGGTAAAGAGTTTTGATGACTGGAGTGGCACATCTTTACCAGATATTGTAGATGCCCAAGGAAATGTTAGATCACTGCAGCAATGGTAGGACAGGGTAGATGAAATCATTAACACTAGCACATTTTTGGAATCTTTTGAAAGGGAGGTGAATCAAGTAGCAGTAAAGTATACAACTTACAGTGCAAAGGTAAATTAGGTGGTAAATTTTAATTGGCCAACGGATGAGGAATATCAAGGATGGGTAGAAAAGTACTTAACTGAACATGAATAGGATAGAGTCTACAACCGGCAGTTAACAACTCAGCGGTTATGGTTATAACAAATTTTGGCTATGTCTTGGTGGCAGTTTTGGTGTAAGTTTTCAAAGTTTGGAAAATGCAGCGGTTATTCTCCAGTGGACAGGATGAACAAGAAGATTCTCCAGAGACTCAGCTGTTGTAACCAATTTTTGAAATGTCATAAGGCGGTCCAAGTGACCAGTGACAGGTGTATTTCTGGTCCGATGCTTGTTGCTCCTTCATTTTCCCTATAAGAAGGATTTCAGGACCAAAAATATGGCCAGTTAGCAAGTTAGATATCTTTAGCTCAAGTCTAATTGAAGTTGCAGAGCTAATTTGTAAAGAGCCTAATATTATAGTGAAGATACTATTCTTAGGTTTGGTGATGTGAGTGTTCCAAGGCTTGCTTGCACTGCAACTAAGAGACCCAGCTTGTCTCTTCTAGGAACCTAGTCTCCTCTAGGTCTTGATTGGCTTAGATGATTAACTAAGTCCAATTCTAACTCTTCTCTAAGAGTTCTATCCTTTGTGCTTCACCTTGGAGGACTAACACCATTTGACAAGTTCAATTTCTCTTCCTCACTTAGAAAGTTCTAAGTGCTAACTTCTCACAAACGTCATTCTTCATTGTAAGGGTTCCCATCCTATTGAAAACATCCATAACCTTTCATATTTGAGCCATTTTAGAAAGTTCTTCAACCCTATCCTTACCGGCTTCAAGGTTTCACCATTTAAGACCTTAAACAAGCCTATTCCTTGTAGCCTTTACCAATCCTGTTTTGTTAATTCTTGCTAAATTTTTCCAGAGACCCTACAAAACTAAAGGCATATTTGGATACTCATTTAGAATTTTTAAAAGGTTTAATGGGGCTTAGGGCCTGACAACCTCCATACACTAGTTTCCTACAACTTAGGACAATAGGGATAAAAGGGCTAATTTCTTGGACTGACTATAATCTTGCTTGGAACCTGCTCAAACCATAAACTAAATGATTGACATGACCTCAGTCCACATAGTATGATGAGCTATGATGAAACCCTACTTGAACCTGTACCTATTCCGTACAGTACCTCTTTACCCTGCAAGAAATCTTCAAAGACATTCCTAAACCTCTAACCGGGCTCTGTTTGCTCGCTTAAAGACTAGTGATAAAAAGAGCTCTCCACTCTTTCATGCTTCCTAATCCTAAATCTATATACACTAATGACTCCCCTAATATTTCCACCTGTCCTTAGGTGTTTCCCAAGGCTAGATTTCACGGGGGAGCCATGAAAGCACCGACTAGTCAAGACTGGACCGGTAAGAACTTAAAACCAAAACAATTTGCCTAACACCAAATATCCTACTCTAAACAACTTTCTTATCAAATGAAAAAGACTAAGATAATCCTATAGAACACTAAACAAATACTAAACTCAGTCTCTCAATCCATTAAGCATCTCTGTCATCACAAAAGTTCGGGTTGTTCTTGAAAACACTATTGCAGAGCTCTCTATTTTACTTTCAAAAACTAATTACCAATTACATCATGTCATGAGATTCGAGTCTTGGGTCATAATAGATGCCATCCCCATGATTCTAGGGCCTATTGGTCGATCTCCCACTTCCTATTCTTAAGGGAATCCAAAGGTAACCGAGTTGCATGCCCATGCTAATTTTTTTACAACATTTGGCATCTTTCTCTATGCCTTGATCCTATTTCTTAGGACCACTATTCCCTCTAGATTTCGAGGAACCAACTCATTTAATGGCCTTAAGGCATCTTTACAACAACCACTAAGTGTTTAGAACATCTTTAAGACTCTAATCTCCCATAGACAACTAACATTAAGAAAACTTAACTTACTAACACTAGCTATTTGTGTGACCTTAGTCCTAATGACTAACTCACCTAGCCCACAAAAGCAATGACCTTCTAAGGTCTGAAAACAAACTAACATCCTGACTTGGCTAGAGTCAAGTACAAGCCAAAATAACAAACATGGAGGTTAGCCTAGGTGTGCTCCTACTCCATTTGGTGTCATTTTGTTGTAGGTTTTAATTTCATGGGTACTTAATTTTCAAGACAGTACTAGCATCTGAATGAAAAATACTCATTTCAAGGTCATGTATGAATATATTATTATCTTGAATAAAATGATCAAGGGTTATTCTATTCATCTCACTGTTATGGTGTGTGATTCTCATTTTGGCTTTAATTCAAGGAATTAATTAAAATGCTTGAGTGAGGTTATAGGTGACTATGTTCATATAAGGATTTGATAAGTAGTATTGGGTTAGAATATAGATTGATGGTATTGTAAGGCAATATTATCTGAGATTTTATATGCTATGTGTCTAGAAGATAAACTTGGTTATAGTAAAAAAACAACCAACACCTTTGATATTATCTAGCTATGGCTCCCAAATCTATTGCAAATTGATCATTAGGGTTAAAATTGAAACCTTGCAAATATAATCTTTGTCCAAATCCATCAAGAATTTTCCATCAGTTATAAACAATTCCCTTATAAAGAATTTGTGAAGCCAGGTCTAAAATCTGGAAATGAAATTCTAAAAATGCACAAGACTATAAATGAAATCTGATGAGATGTTGCTTTCAAATATGATTTTCAAACCTAGAAGTAAAAATCTGACTTCACAAATGAATTCTGGAAAAAGACAATGACTTCCCTCAACCTGGCGATATCTTCTTGAGTTTATTCTAATTTTCCCCAAGAAAATCGTCGAGCAAAACACTGTCGCAATAAATAGTCGACCTCATTTCAATTTATGCCTGCCACAATTTAACTTTGCAGGACCGCCCCAATTTTGGCGAAAGATATTCATCGAAACGTACACAAAACAACGGCTTGTCGAAATTCCGATGAACGTCGGGGTAAAAATTTATAAAAAAATGGAAATTTGCACAAGTGCCCGATGATACATCTAATTATATAGGTTTCGTCGGAAGGTTTCATCAGAAATTGGGGTCAAATGAGTTAGTGAGATGCTAATGAACCTATGAATCTAAAGGTAGAATTGTGACCTTTAAGATAGACTAGCCCAAAAGGATGATGACTAACTCAACTAAGTGTATGGAAAAGGATTCATTTACACAAATATAGCTAAGTTAGGGGATTTTTTTGATTGATAGCCTAAGTCTAGAATGTTGATATGTCCAAAGTTTCCAAAGTTGTTTATGAAATGAAATGTAAAATGTGTGAAGATGGATGAAATTTTTTTGACCCAAAATGTGTTAACCTAAAAAGGGCCTTTATTTTATAAGACCAAGATGGTGAGAAACATGCTTTACCTCTAAAGTGATAAAACCTTAAGAACTCAATGTTTTGGAAATACTTTCCTTGTTTCACCTTGTTGCTTGGGAGTCAATGTGTTTCCTAAATAATCCCAATGTGTGGTGGGTTAATTTGGTTTTAATCTTTGATTTAGTGAGACTGCTTCATTACCACATCAAGAAAGTCTTAATTAATTTCAAACTAAAAAATGTCTATGTCTAAGCAATTTTTCATTCCACAATGAAAATCAAGAAGCTAAGGCCATAGTTCCCTATGTTGACTTTGGATAGTGTGAATTAAGATATAAGTCCAAATATTTATAAGCCTCTAAAGATAAAATACTTAGGGACAAGCAGCAATATAGGACTTTTCAAAGGTATTCACACTAATTCCAAAGGGTTTGAAATTTGATGAACATGTTGATGTGTGTTTAAGTTTTTTTGAAACCAAGAAATGTGTCAAATTGACTCAACAAGAAATAACATCCTAGCTCAAGTGGGTACATTCTTGGTAGGCTTACCTCATGCACCAAAGGAATGATTTTACATGCAACTTATGAAGGAGTCAAATAGAGGCATGTTAAGAATGAACTCTTAAGCTCTATGCCTTAACCATAAATCAGACTTGGTAAGTAACTTCTTGGAACTAAATTCCAATGCACCACTTTAAAGAACACTTCAAAAAGACAAGGTTGGCCACTACACAAAGGTTTTTAATGAAAAAAAACTGAGAACACTGAGATGGATACTACCATCTGCAAGCCACTTAAGGCATTAAATAGTTCCCTTTCAACCCATATGTCCAGAGTTGGATTAGGTGCAATATGTTATCACCATAGATTGAAGCTACTATTTTTAAAGTTCACAACCTTTATATAGCCCACCGATAAATGTGCTTCAATCGAGAGTCACTTAGATAGATTGATATAAAAGAAACCTAACCTAGAAATAAAAGAAACCATGAAAGCATAAAACTAAGCATGAAATAAACCATGAAAGCATAAAGGAAACCTAATCTAGAACTCCAAATATTATCCCATTGGGGGATTAGTGTCATATTGATATGGAATGATGACCCTTTCCCAATCCGTTTAATAAACAAGCTTTGTTTGATAGATTGATGATGAAAATAAGCTACAATGGATGCAAGATTGAACCACAATGGATGAAAATGCTTAAATGAATGCTAATGGATGAAAGTATGGATGCATTTCAACAACATAACTTTGTTCAAATGATTTTGGATCAATTTCTCTCCAAAATGTGATGTATTTATAAGAGAAAATGGTGAATCAAGGGTCAAGATGGAATCAAGGTTGAAAACATAGATCAAGGATTCTCATCAATGGATGGGAATCAAATATCACACGGATCAAAGAATCAGTCAATGGATCACAATGATTCAAACAAACACAATTTCAAAGTTGTTAGAAAGCTTGTTACAAAATTTTTTAGGAAAGAATATTCTATTTTTGGAGCTCAAGTGGGAGAATATTCCAAGGGAATATTCCCATGCAAGTGGATGGGTGAGGAAAATTAGTAATTAGTTAATTGAAAAAAAGTTTTAATTGTGCAAGTTGAGGAATATTAAGATGCTCATTAAATAATTTATTTATTTAATGAAAAGGGGATGCAAATGACATTTAATTCAATAATTTAGGATTTTTTCAATTAAATGAGAGGACATAAGGTGTTTAAATTAAATAATTTTCATTATTCAATAAAACTAGATGAAATGTTAGTGTGAAAGAGGGTGAATTAACCTAATGAAATTAATTAGATTAATAGATGAAAATGATGCATTTAATTAAATAACTAGGATTATCTAATTAAATAGTCAAAAAGAAAATGAATTCGGGATGAAATGATGTTAGTAATCAAATTCAAGTGTGCAATATGATTCAAGAAAATTTTAAGTGTCTACACCATGTATAGTTGAATGCGACAATTTCACCTATTTTCTATCAAGTTTAATCTTTACAAGTCTTCAACTTGCAATTTGAATTGAATTTTTGAAAAGAGGCATCATTGGAACAATTTTCAAGTGGAATTGTGTTCCTTTTCTTCTCGTTTGAAAGAGGAAAAAGAGAGGAAGACTTTCACTATTGACATTCATTTTTGCTTAAGAATTTTTTAATCATGGGTTCACAAGCTCCTAATAAGAGGAAAGATAGGAAGGTATTGACCACTGAAGAAATTCAAGCAAAGAGAGAGAGGAGGAAAAAATACAAAGAGATAGAAGAATGAGGATTCAATCAATGAATAATGTTGAAGCATCCAATTCCACAACTATTGAAGATAAAAATATTGAGGAGACGATGGTTGTAGATGATGCTAATTTGCAATAGGTTGATTTGGAAAACAATATGATTATACAAACTAGTGTTGGTATGTCTTAAAATATCCCTTTCAATTCTATGGAGAATGTTTCAATAGGCACAAATCTAGGTGTGTCTTCAAATCCACCTTTGAGTGAAATGGAAACTTTGTTTGTAGGAGTTTTACAAGAAGCTGGATTTAACAATGTTGACATTGATAATATTCATAGAGAAGAAGATTTTAGACAAATTGTTGAAAATGAAATTGAAAATGAAAATCATTTTGTTGTTGAAGATGAAGATGAAAATCGTTTTGTTATTGAAAATGAAAATGATTTTTTTTTTTGTTATTGAAAATAAAAATGAAAATCCTTTTTTTGAAAATGATTTAATGAAAACCATTTTGTTGATGAAAATGAAGATGAAAATGAAAATAATTTTGAAGTTGAAAATTAAAATGAAAATGAAAATCCAAGATGTGATGTTAAAAATAAAAATATTTTCTTAAAACTTGAAAGTGATGCTTTGGATAATATTCCTAGTAAGATTTCTTGGAGACAACTAAGAACTTATTCCAATAGATTATACAAACATTTTTTATCGTAAAAACTTTCATTTCAATGTCAACTAATGATGCAATTGATGAGAATGTGGAAAATGAGAAAAGTAATGAAAAAGTTAGGCATTTTTGTTAAACCAAGAAAAAAAGAACAATCACTAAAACATGCTATGCCTATTGTTGCTAGTGTCATTGAGTCTATTGGAAAAAATAGTCAATCTGAAGATAATAATGCAACAAGATGAGCTATAACAACTACTATAGTAAATAACTTAGCAACTTTGAATAAGATAATGGTAAGAAATATCAGTGAAATTCTAAAAATACATCTTAAAACATTGCTAAGAGCGGCAAAGAGAAGAGAAAGTATAGAAAATGATCCAATCAACCAATGTTGGAGTTTTAGTGGTCGACTCTCGAGGTCTAATATGAAATTGAATGTTGAAATCAAATCTTTGATTGAAAAATATTGGCATGATAATACTAGGGTATCATCTAATGCTATAGATGTTTAAAATTAAGAGTGGGGTCCAAAGTTTGTGATCCTCATCCAAAACACCTATATGATACAATACAAATTGGATTTTATAGAATATTTTGTGGTGATTTAGTGTGACTTGGTAATATTAAAATAAGTCAAAGGTCTTTTGAAAAATTTAAATCTTGGTATGTAAAAATTAATAAGCAATGAATATCTTGTTGTTGTAAAACACATGTTCAATTTCATTACTATTATGATGTTATTCAATATATACATTATACTTTACATAATAACATGATTATGTAGGAATGTGGTATTAATTTACCACTTGAAATAATAAGGGAATTTATATCAAGTTTGTTTTGTGAAAGATCTAATGAAAAATTATTTTATTCAAGTTCATGTATTTTTGGACAATGCACTAGTTATGGCAATCTTTCATTCTTAAGATTTTGTATGCATGGAATTGTTGAAAATGATTTTGGACAACAATTAGTGGATGTTAAAAGATTTAAGAATGTTGAATATTCTTTAAAAGATGGAAAAATTGAAAAGCATTATGATTTAATTACAAAAAAAGTTAGTGTACATGCATTCATATCAGAATTTAAGAGTAAGATTGTACCAAAATATGTCAAGCACTCCCAACATGCTCAATCGCTTGATGAAAAATTTCACACATGTAGAAACACATTTTCAATTGGAACTATACTATCAGTGGTTGTTTTTGCCAAAAATTATACTCTAGCTCCACAAGAGGAATCACAATATTGTAATTCAGTGCAAGTGGCTATGTTTGTTCATATTGTTTATAGACATGTAGATGATAGCATAGAGGACAATAGAAGTGTTTTGAGGGATTATGATTTCTATTTGAGTGACAACCGGTTACACTCGTCAGAGTGTGTTCAATATTGTTTCAATATATTTTATACAAATTTAAGAGAAAGAGGAATCTAGATAACAAAACATCTCATATGGTTAGATAATTGTATCGGACAGTTCAAGAATGCTCAAATTTATTTTGGTTAAGTAGGGCTCACAAGGAACCTAATATCCAATATATGTGGAGTTCTTTTGTAGCTAGACATGGTAAAGGAGAACATGATTGAGTTTATGTGTGTGTTAAAAGAATTATTGCTAGAGAACAATTGAAATTTGAGGATGCAGTAAAATTTAAAGATGCACATGGGACTGTGTATTGGTGCTGTATACACCTAAAATTGGTCTGGAGCATCCTATTAATTAAATATGATTTATTTGATTAATTATCCTAATTTCCTCTACTATCGAATAAATAGAAAAATTTATTTAATATAGTCCACATTTAAATTCATCTTAATTAAATAAATAAAATTAAATACTTTGTTCGATTTAATTATCAAATCCCTATTTCAATCTATCACATCGATCTTAAATTAATTAAATAAAGATCAAAACACTTTATTTATTAATTAACCTTATTCTTCTGTTTAATTTAATAAACAACTATCCTATAGTTCATTTTATTAAATTATTTATCTCCCTTTTCCTAATTTAAATAAATCAAAAATATTTGAATTAGAGCATAAGGAATATTCCAATCTACATTTCCTCAAAAATGAATTAGATTTCCTATGTCTAATTTATGTCTAAAATATGTCACAATTAATGCTTTGAAACTTCACAAGAAGTTTTGGAGACAAATTGGAGACAAATTCCAAAATCTTCTCTCAATCCTCCTCCATCAATCTTTCCTCTTCTCTTGCCTGGTGTTTTCATGGGTAGAGACAATCTCCATTTTTCTCTCAATCTTCTCCATCTCTCACCATTCAATCCTCTAGATTGAATCCAAGCCTCTCAAAGCTTTCCCTATGCATTTCTACAACCAGGAAATCTATAAATAAAGCCTCATTGAACCAAGAAAAGGATCCAGATAATCAAGTTTATGCACTCTTACTCTGTAGGAATTCAAGCATCAACCTTCAAGCAATCAAGCCATCAAGCTTTCACATCAATGGCTGCCTCCTGTAGCTGCAATTATCTATTTCATGTCTATATCATGCTAGTTTAATTGATTTATCATCTAGTATTGTTATCTAGTTCCATATCATTGCATTAGCATCATCTCATTCTTTAGATAGTCATTTTAACAATCATAGTGCTTAACAATCTAAGAGCAATAGTGATTTAATAAATCTTTAAGGATAGAGAACAATATGATGCTTTCAATTGATTACTGTTTTGAATTAGTTCAATTTGTTTGATCATTGATATAATGTCTTATTAAGAAGTGTTTTAAGCTTGTTTACATATTCACACTTACAATTTGGTGCCCACTGTGGGGCTTTAACCCCAATTTTATTCCCAATTTTGCAAATTTTTTGGAACGTATCACACAGGTTCTCAACATGTTTTTCTTGTAGCGCTTCCATTAAAAGTTTTAGCGCTTTCAATTTTGGCGCTTCCAGTCACTGTTTTAGTGCATCAGGTGATTTAGCGCTTCCATGGAAAACTTCGGCACTTCGGTGTCCTGTTTCGGTGCTTTTGGGTTTTAGCACATCAGGTAACTGTCTTAGTGCTTCGGTGCAATATTCTAGCACTTTTATAAAAATCAATCTGGATCCGACGCATCCGCGACCAAATTCTTTTTTTTTATTTTATTTATTCACAATTGGATTAAAACTCATCAATCTAGGATAGTCACTTCAAATTTTTCTAAAATTGATCAATCGCCACTTCAAAGTTTTCTAAAAATTATCAATCTAGGATAGTCACTTCAAAGTTTCTAAAATATATCAATCCCAGGATAGTCACTTTCTTGTTTTTCTTAAAGAAAATCTATCAATCCTAGGATAGTCACCGCATTTTTACAGTACAAGTTAAAAAGAACAACATGATTTTTGTGTAGCAACACCTTCACATAGATTAAAAAAAAAAATTGGGCTTTAAAATAGAACAACTTATATGTTGTGCTTGTGGTGATTAGGCTTATGCTCTGCCCTTAGCTAGGTGACCAAAGTGCCAGATTCACTTTTATTTCATGTCATTTATGCTTTATTAAATCCTTTAGCAGGCTTGTTGTAGTGGGAAAAAGTACTCACCCTACGAGAACGACCTAAGTGGGAACAACCAAAGCCAAGTTTTCCAACCCACTATAATAAAAAATGCAAGTTGTTGATGAAAGTCCAACTTGATGGTAGTGAGAAAGATAACCATCCCCAAAATCTTTGTTCTAAAGATTGGGAGGTCTCCTGAGGGAGTTTATCTATTGTCGCACCGAACGAAAACCCTTTCTAAGAACCATAGAGTAGTATCTCGCCGAGTCAGTATCCATACATTGTCATACTCACGGTGCAAGGGGAGGGAAGAATCTGCCCCTGAGACACTCACCATATAATTACCAAGGACCGCTTGCTCAAGGGATTCGGTATCCACTTCCGTCACTTTGAGTACACGCCTGGCAATGACAAAAACACAGGCACCCTTTAGGGGGTGACACTGCTGTGTGAGTCAACGTAATGCAAGATGTGGGTTGTGAGTATAATGATGACCTACTTGTCCTTAAGTGTGAGTCTATTTGATTTGTGTACAATTGTCAAAACAACCTATCAAAATCAATAAGAATCATTCATGATTCTTGAACATACATGATCTATTCAGTTAAAACAATTATTCAAAATTGTTTGTTGTGTTTTCACAAATTCATTTAAATTAGATTAAAGATCATCCTGAAAACATCAAGTCAAAACAAATCAGAAAATCCATGCTGCAAAAGTGGAAGTCCACCACATTTCTCAAGAGAAAAATCAAAGTCACAAAACCCAAGAAACCTCTCGGTTATAGAAATAAATTGAGAAAACAACATTTTCTATATCAAAATCAGAAACTCTTTTTACAACATAGAACATTCATCCACAAATATCATGATTTTGTTAGGGGTCACACTTTGGATTACATAGTAGAACCCCTCTATTCACGAGCCTTCTTCCAAAGAAGAGCTCTCACTCAATTTCACAACCATAGTCAGCGCATACATCGTTCTTATCTTCCACAATCCATGATACAGTATTCCACAAGGCTAGATCAGATTTTACAATAGAGAGTCATAAAAATCCTATTTTCAACATTCTGGAAAACTTGTTTCAGTGCTTCTGGTCATTGTTTAAGCGCTTTCGAGCACTGTTTCGACGCTTACGGTCTATAAAATAGTGTTTCTATAAAACATCACTTTTATTATATTTTCCAGTGCTTTCGGGAACTGTTTCAGCGCTTCTATCAAAGTAGCGCTTCCATCAATTTTTGCAACACTTTCATGCACTATTTCAGCACTTCTGTCAAAGTAGCGCTTATGTCACCTATTTTAGCGCTTCAGGATTCTATTCCAGTGCTTCTGTGAAATAGTGCTTTTGTACTCTGTTTTAGCGCTTTTAAAACAAAAATTTCAAAAATCATACTAGTTAGTCTATCTGTCTTTTATCTACTGTTTCACCAAAACGCAAAATTTTCTTTTCATCAAAATCATTGTCTAGGAACCAAAGTCAAGAAAGGTTTATACAAATTTCCAAACTTATCAACTGAAACAAGATCTTGCAAATCACAAGTGTTAAAATCAAATACACAATCAATTACTACACTGAAGTTTCATTATCAGGATACTATCATCCTTCATCACAAAACCAAGTATAGTAATCAAATTTTTAGCATTCTCTCATCAATAAGATCAGTCATCTTATTTGACTTTGTTTAAAAATTTAAAATTGACACTATCCAGCACATAAGATCAACATTTTAGAAGAAAGGGAAAAAATTTGTATACCAATCTTCACTAGGTACCAAAAACAGAGACTCTTAGAGCAAGAAATTTTAAAATCACAAGAAATGGTAGAAGAAAATCCTTGGAACAATCTGAATCAAAACAATAAAAATGAAATAACTCCCGAAGATATCCAAATGGCTCAACAAGATCCCAAATTCCATAAGTTTATGGAAGGGATTTTGGAACAAGACATGGAAAAATATCTTTTAATGTTAGCTAAATCGGGGGCTAAACTTCCAACAGATTTTGATGTAAACCATTTGAAGGAAATATCTGGAATGAATGAGATTGAGATACCACAACCTATGCAAACAATAGATCCAGTTGCTGCTTTAACATCACAGGTACAAATGTTATAGCAATAGATACAAGATATGATGAAAGGGACTACCAGGAGATATGCGATACAGGACATTTGTCCTTATCCTTTCGACGCAACGATCGGCTTAATACCTTTTCCTAGACATTGTGAGATCCCAAAATACGATAAGTATAATGGAAGAACGGATCCAATAGATCATATCAGAGAATTTAAAACAATGAGTCTTGAGTTTTCCCAAGAGGAAACTTATTTAATGAGATTATTCCCAAGGAGTTTGGGAGGATCATGCATGGAGTGGTTTTCAAAATTAAAACTAGGTATCAGAACTTTTGAGGAACTCGTCAACAGATTTATATCTCAGTACTCATTCAACATCCAACACAATGTTACAATCAAAGATCTTTACAATCTAAAACAAAACAAAGGAGAAACGTTCTTTTATTTTCTCCAAAGATGGCGACACTTGTTCGCTAGATATCCTAGATCCATTCCTGAAGAAGAAAAGATGGAGTTGTTCATTGAAAACTTGACAGAAGAAATGAGTTATAGACTAAAACTACAATGTCCTCCAACATTCGAGAAAGTGATAAGAAATGGTCTTAAAATTGAAGAGGCATTAGTCAAGAGAGGAGTTGTCAAGCATTTCAATGATAAAACAAACAACACAAGTAACTCCTCCAATCAGTACTCAAGCAGTGAGAAGCTAAAATTTTGGCAAAAGAATCGAAACACAAATGAGACAACAAATGATCCCCAAAACTTCAAACTGGTTTTCAACTTGACCGCACCCACATCGAAGAATCAAAACAATGAGCAAAATGTCAATTTGGATACCATAGAAAGCAATGAGATCATAAAAACACAGTCACATCAAAAACCGTCAAATCGGCGAAGGTTCACACCTTTGGGTCAAACAATGGAATCAGCAATGAAAGAATTAGTTACCAGAGGCCTTCTCACTACACGGGAAGCTAGATTATGGGATCCAAAAGTCAAACCATCATGGTGGAATGACGCTAATTATTGCAATTTTCATAATAACAAGGGTCACAAAACCAATGACTGTATGGAGTTGAAACATGCAGTACAAGATTTGGTGGACAACAACAAAGTGTATGTGGAGGAACCTCAAAATAACAACGATCATTCAGCCTTCAAAGATCCTTTGCCAAATTATGACAAACGAGCATCATCCTCTTCAAACAACAAAGGAAAGAACGTCAATCATATCTATGACAAAACAATCCTTTGTCTATCTGAAGTCAAAAATGATCATACAGTTAGTGATAACATTGATGAAAATGAAACCAACAACATTACCTCTTTGGATTTACTCCCAAGCGTGCAAAACTTTGATAATCAAATCAATGTCTTAAAAATCAGAGAAAATCAAGAACATCAACTAGCCAATGTGATAACTAGGGGACAATCCAAGGTAGTGTTAAAGGGAATCAGCTCCACACATGCAGTTCCACCTCCATCGCATTATAATGTTATTGATCAATTGCAAAACATCCCCCGAGAGAATCAAGAACATCAACTGGAAAACGTCATGACTAGGGGGCAAGCCAAGGTAGTATTAAAAGGAGTGGGATCTCAACGTGTGGTTCTGCCTCAATCTCATTATAATATTGTCGATCACTTGTAAAACATCCCCACACAAATATCGATACTAGAACTCCTTAAATTGTCACCATCACATAAGGAAGTTCTTGAACAAGCATTAGTTGCCACAACCATACCAAAGAATCTGGATGTTTGTCAATTCCAAGCTATGGTGGGACATCTAACTACCCCACATTGTTTGTCATTCTCTGAATAGGATGATGTATCATTAAACCATCCACATAATACTGCATTGCATATCGAAGTATGTATCCATAATCATCACGTTAAGAGAGTTCTAATAGATGGGGGAGCTGGTTTGAACATTTACACCCTCAAGTTAATCCATGCACTAGGATATTCCGACGACGCTATTGATGCTCGACGGAAAATGACCATCAAAGCATATGATGAGGAAGAAAGATCATCCAAAGGTTTAATTGTATTACCCATTCAAGTGGGACCCATGATGAAGCATATAGCATGTCAAATATTGGAAAGAGAGTTAACCTACAACATACTCTTAGGACGACCCTGGATTCATGAAATGCAGGCCATACCTTCTACATACCATCAATGACTAAAGTTTCAAGTAAACGGACAAGAAGTGACTATAGCTACCGATTATAATCATCCATAACATTGTGACACATTGAAAATATCTCAAGACACCTTTGTCCCTCACAACAGGGAAGCTTCAAGTTCAAAATCATCCAAACAAGAACAACGTCCAAGTATCACTACCAAGTGGGTAGAGAAGAAGGGAAAAGAAAAAGAGACAAGTCCTATTGAAACTCAATCAACAGATAAACCTGATCAACAAACTTCTATATCACAAAAATTCCAAGAGCAAGTTCAACTAACAGACAAGGGAATGGGAACATATTCTATGGAGCAATCGCTTAACCTATCACAGTTAATGGCATCTCCTAGAATGTATGGTCAACCATCTATGATCAAATCCCAAACATCATTTCCAGTCACAGTTCTTGATGAGAGGTTTGTCAAAAAAGGCACAATAGAGGATGAATCAGATAGCAAAGCGATCCTGGATTAGCTATACAAAGATGAAGAACCCTCTACATCAGAAATCAGTGTCAAAAATGTTAATATCAACACTGACAAATATGGAAAGGGAAAAGCTATTTTAGAGAAAATGGGGTACGAAGGACAAGGACCCATTAGATTGAGAAAGGAGGGGATCATAGAACCTATTCAACCCCTCACTCTACATTCAAAAGAGAAGCCGGGACTAGGATACTCTATTTAGGAAAAAACAAGAACTGGAAAAGAAAGTGGTAGAAAGGATCCTTCAACTTAGAGATAGCTCTGAGACAGATTCAAACGAATATGAGTGGGATGTGGGTTTTGAAGTATCTTTTACTGATATTCAAGTTGATGTCATCCAATGATATACACCTACACATGAGGAGGGCCAAGGCTCTGGGTCTAGACCATTTGTCACAGGATCACTGAATATCGATGACTCTAGTGAGGACGAACAAAATTTGAGTGAACTAGATGATTTCGAAGAGGATACTATCATGGATCTCGATATCCCAAATGAAAATTATGATGATATTGTTGTCCTCACCCTTACTTCCATTGACCTAAATCAATCTAATGATATCATGCCATTAATCCATCCAGAACTTATTGATTGGGAACCTATCGAACCTTTGAGTGTACCAAAATTTGCAAATGATGATGCCATCGTGCATTTCCTATGTCATACCGAACCTGATACAAATTCTATCTATAATATTCATAACAATACGACTCAGCCGGAGGGTGTCAAATCTTCCAGTTGCAAAATTTAAAATAGGGAAAATAGATCTAATGGTGAAAACCATTTTATGGCAGCATTAGATCTAGAAAAAGTAAAAATAAAGAATGCATTCAACAGTGAAAACCTTTTCGAGGCACTGAAGGATGGAAGATTTGACACTCTCCCATAACATTATCATGAGCGATCATCAGTTCTAGTCGAACCTACACAATCGGTGGACATTGGCACAAAAGAGAAGGCAAAAGTTCTACATCTAGTAGAATCAATGACTGATCAAGAGAGACCATAATTTATCAATTTCTTTAAAGAAAGAAGCATCAACTTCACTTGGTCATATTCTGATATGCCAGGCTTAGATCCAAATCTGATTATGCATCATTTTTCTTTACCAACAGAAATCAAGCCTGTTAAGCAAAAATTAAGAAAAATGCATCCTCACATCACATTGATGGTAAAGATAGAATTAAAGAAATTTTTGGATGCTAAATTCATAAGGTCTGTAGACTATGCTGAGTGGATATTGAACATAGTGCCTATTTCAAAGCTAGACAACAGCATTAGAATCTGCATGGATTTCAAGGACCTAAATAAAGCATGCCTGAAGGATGATTTTCCACTACCAAATATAGACATCATCGTGGACTTGACGACAGGGCATGCCATGTTATCAATCATGGATGATTTTTCAGGGTACAATCAAATAAGAATAGCTCTAGAAGATCAGGAAAAGATGGCTTTTACATGTCCATGGGGAACCTTCTACTAGAACATCATGCCATTTGGTCTAAAGAATGTAGGAGCCACTTATCAAAGAGCAATGATGACAATCTTCCATGATATGATGCACACTTTCATGGAGGATTATGTGGATGAGATCTTGAAAAAATCTACTACAAGAGAAGGACATCTACATATCCCAGACACTATCTTCACATGAATGGATAAATTCAATGTCAGGTTAAACCCCAAGAAGTGTGTCTTTGGGGTTACATTAGCAAAACTACTAGGATACATTGTCTCGGAAAAAGGTATTGAAGTGGATCTGGTGAAATTCAAAGCAATTATGGAGATGCCACCTCCTAAGAATATCAGCCAGCTCAGATCACTACAAGGATGACTCCAATCGATCAAAAGATTCATCTCCCAGCTGGCAGAAAAAAGTCATCCTTTTAATCATCTATTGCATAAGAATATAGTTTTCAAGTGGGATGAGGGGTGTGAAACAACATTCAATCAAATCAAGCAATATCTAATGTCACCACCCATTCTCATGCCACCAACAAAAGGAAGGCCACTCATATTGTACATTGCCATGATAGATATTTCTTTGGGGGCACTATTAGCACAAGAGGATTATGAAGGGAAAGAGCATGCCATCTACTACATCAGTAGAACTTTAAATGGCTATGAAATAAACTATAAATTCATAGAGAATTCTTGCTTAGCAGTGGTATTCTCTACTCAATAGCTAAGACACTACATGCTAACTCATACAATCAATTAATTGCAAAGATCGACCCTTTGAAGTATCTACTAAGTAAAGCTGCCTTAACAGGTAGACTGGCAAAATGGGTTTTGCTCCTAAGTGAATTCGACATTCAATATGTCAAGAGAAAGGCGATCAAGGGTCAAGCAATCATTGAACAGCTAGCTAAAGCTCCTCTACTAGATGATCGCCCAATGACAATGGAATTTCTAGATATAGACATTATGACAGCGATGCCCCAAAAATGGATATTATATTTTGATGGATCATATACACAACGAGGATCAGGGGTAGGGATCTTGTTCATCTCTCCCCAAGGACACACAATTCTGAAATCATATAGACTCATGTTTCAATGTACAAATAATGTGGCAGAATATGAAGCATTGATTATTGAGGTCAAGATAGCATTTCAATGGAAAATCATGGATTTACAAGTATATGGGGACTCTCAATTGATTATTTATCAATTAAATGATGAGTATCAAACAAAAGATGAAAAATTGATGCCCTACAAGTAGCAAATAGATAATCTAAAATAGTCCTTTGTCAGTATCAAGTTTGATCAAATTCCAAGGGCAGAGAACAAAGCTGCAGATGTTATGGCTACAATTGCTTCATTACTACAATTGCCTGAGAAGCATGTTTGTTATGATTTTATGGTAGAACAAGTATCATGTCCTTCCCATTATAAATCAGAATCCGCTACCATATGCCATCTAGAAACCACTGAAACCTCCATATATGAAACAACCTATGCTTATCTGAAAGATGATATTCTTCCTCCCGATCTTTCCAGGAACCAAAAATGAAACTTTATCCGCCAATCTACCTGACATACTTTAATCATAGATGTCCTTTATCGTCAAGGTCTTGATGGTACCCTACTTCGATGTCTAGAACACAACGAATCTGAAACAACCCTACAAGAAGTTCATGAGGGTATTTGTGGTACTCACTCAAGTGGGATAACTCTAGCAAAGAAACTCCTCCATTTGGGATATTATTGGCCATGCATGGAGAAAGAATCATATTAGTTTGTCAAGAAATGTCAAAAATGTCAGGTTCACAACAATCTGGTTCATGCACCAACATAAGAACTGCATCCCTTCACATCAACATGGCCTTTTTGTCAATGGGGCCTAGATCTGGTAGGAAAAATAAATCCATCTTCATCTAATGGACACAAGTTCATTATTATAGCTACAGAGCATTTCACAAAATGGATAGAGGTAGTACCTCTTACTACCATCACTGGGAAGCAAATTTCCTCTTTCATCTTGAACTACATCATCTGTCACTATGGAATCGCTCAATCTATAATCATAGATAATGGATGACCTTTCAAGAATCAAGATGTCCAAGAGCTATGTGATAGGTTCCACATCCAACATTGTTTTTCAACACCGTACTATCCTCAAGGGAATGGCCAAGCAGAGGCCTCAAACAAAACCATACTCAAAATTCTTAAAAAGATGGTTAACAATGTTGGACGTGATTGGCATGTTCAACTCAACCCTGCATTAAGGGCCTACAGAACAAGCATCAGAACACCAACGGGAGCCATCCATTTGCTTTGGTATATGGATCTGATGCCATATTGCCCATTGAAGTTGAAATTCCATTCCTTCGTGTATCACTCAGAGGTATCATTTCAGATGAATACTATAGGGTATCTAGACTACAAGAACTGGAGTTGTTGGATGAACGTCGTCAACAAGCTGTTAATCATATAATGGCCTATCAACAGAGGATGTCAAGAAGTTACAACCAAAGGGTAAAACCAAGGGTCTTTCAGGTTGGTGACTTGGTACTAAAGGAAAACCCTGGGAATCAGTAGGACAGGGAGAAGAAAGGAAAATTTGAGCCTAACTGGCTTGGTCCCTTTGTCATCATATCAGTGTATGGATCATGAGCATATTAGTTATCAATGTCAGAAGGGGATCTGTTTGATGAACCTATCAACAGTATTCATCTCAAAAAATTCTATGCTTAAATCTCCTAGTGCACGGTTCAAACTTCTGAAAAAAATTTCCTTGGTGAAAACCTGGGAAACAGGCATCATATGTGATTCTAAGATCACCTTTCCCATCTATTTGGATATATATCAAGATCATTAGTCTGGAAGTCAATACCATTTCATATCATGTCAGTCATCTTGCCATCTTTGCATCCTTATCAAAATCATTTTCAAATAGTCAAGTATCACTCCAAAGCTTGGGGGGCAACCTCTAGATATCACTAGGGGAAATACAAACATATCAATTTCACCAAGGGCCACAACAGTATAGCAGAAAACTGAAAACAAGATCAAGTGCAACTATCAATCATCGTTAGAAAGGCATCAACCATCCGTATCATTTTCAAAAATCCAAAAACATGTCAAAAAAATCTTATTTTCAGAAATCCAAAAACATAGGTCTGTGTCAGTTGAACTACATGGTCTTTGCATGTGTAATGTAGGCAAGGTTAATCTTTGATCAGCCCCCGAGACACCTAGGATAGGTTAGTAGGTTATGTCTTTTGTCAAAATCTCAAAAATCCAAAAACATCACAAAATCAGGATGGATGATCTAAAATCTGAATAATTAATGGAACACTCTAAGTAAACAATGGATAAATTGTACTTTTGATTATCATTTCTTTGGAGTAACTTAATGATGTATTGAACTAGAGGAACAAGGAAGAAGAATGATATTTTTATTATCTATTGTCTGTAAGTTAATCATATAAATGTATGAATTGTCAGGGGATGTGCTATGCAAATGTATCACCGATCACATTCAGAATTCACACATTAAAATGATTAATCACTACTTCTTTATGCAATGAATGCTCAGGTCATCTCGGTTAAATCATACCTAGATGCTTGTGTTCAATTGCAATATCAAAAATCATGAAAGAGGTACTCAGGTCGTCATTGGTCTAACACATACCATTGACGCGTGTATTCATTTTCAACATCCAATAAAGCTTTATGATGACAAAAAGGCACAAAGGTATTGTTAAAATGACGATCGTTTTGCATATAGTTTCATGTTAAAATTAGATTGCATTCATCATATTCATTATCTATAGAGTATTTGTTGCATAAAGGCCTCCAATAAATGATTATCTAATTCACAAATAAGATTGAGTATACTTGACATAAAATCCAAAAATCATGAAAAATATGTAGAAGTCATCATCGCATCATTTAGTATCATTGTTCCATTTCATCATACATCAAATCAATTATGAATTAAATGCTACCATAAGTACATCAGGTTCATTTTTTTTACCATAAAAACATTCATTACATTATCATCTATCCAACATCATATGCATACATCATTTACCATCCATACATTTAATAAATAAAATCACATCATTACACCCATCAAAGATCATTCATCATAAGATCATTACATAAAATAAAAAGCATTTATCCATCCATCCATACATATTATCACATTTTGATCACATTATCATTATAGAAACATCATTTTTTGTTATCATTATCACATCACATCATACATTCATATATCATCTATTCTACACATACATTTATCATAGAATCATTACATCATCACATTTGAAATAAAAACATTCATATAAACATCACATAATAAATGCATCCATCACATAGAAATCATAAACCATAATCATATCACATCAACTACATCTCATATATATATATATATCAAATGTCAAGTATACAATGAAGTCTGGTCTAAAAATACATCATAAAAAATAAGCTATATCGTAATATACATCATAAAGGATCACAATAGCATATACGATCTGCTATTGCCAGAGTGTCCTGGCCCAACAGGACCTGTACCACCACTAGAAGGACCAGTACCACCACCACCCCCGGAGGAACTAGGATCCCTGGGATCTCTATGTGGAGGCTATGTCACCCCCTCGCTCACTTTCCGCATTGAGTCTGTCCAGATCTCAACGGGGCATAACTGACCCTACGCTCAAGAGGCACTGCATCGTGATATCTACCTCTATAGAACTCTGCCTCTTGGCCGACCCGTAGTACCTATCTCATGTAATCTCCTTTGGCAGTACCATCGGCCACTCTCTAGAGAGTCTCTGCTTTCTCCTATGCTCTCTCGGCAATCTGCCTAGCACTGTCTCTCTCAGCTATCAAAGTGGCCACTTGTGTCTGTACTATGGCCAATTATCCCTGCACCTACGATAACACCTGAGCATGAGCCTGTGCCTGGGCCTGCATCTAAGTCTGGGTCTCCACAAGCAAACCCCGAGCTTGTACCAACTACCCCTGTAAGGTCTACACCTATGTCTGCAATGCGGCAATCTGTCTTTATTGATCCATAGGTGGCACCATCACTGCTCACCTCTTGCGAGGCCTGTTGGATGATGGAGCACTACTAATGGCTGGCCCTACCCCTCTATCACCTCCACTACCACCATCGTTGTCATCACTGCTGTTGTCACCACTGCTACTCTCTATGCTACTATCTGTCGGAGTATCACCCTTGCTCTCAGCAGAACCCTATGTCGCATCATACTCTACTGGTAGTGGTGTTGGCTCATCGGGGATCGTAATATGAGGATGTGGCACCGACACCAAAAATGCAACATACTCCTCAGTAACGGGTGCCTCTGCAATATCCCTCTGCATATCCCAGGCTGACGGCTGCAGTGTCTTGTATCCCTCTACTACAACATCGTATGATAAATGGGGCCCCCAATTAGGAATATCCATCCATCGTTTGGCATAATGAGCTAGCCCCTGTGGCATACACTGCACAATGTCATACTTCCTATACACTCGACGCAATAGAAATCTCTCTAGAACAAATGGTGTACGGCCAATGAGAGACATGGAATCACAAAGGAACCCCAACACTACATCATCCTCATCCCATTGCTCACAATCGAGGTATGGGTGCCAGGTAACTATCTCTGTATCATTGAAAACCCGCCTCCATTGCTCTAACTTGCCCATATGGGTCTGTGTGAACCAACGCTGTATCAAAAAATGTAGGGTCTGCTGGCTGGTCTGTCTGCAACTGGAAATGGTCGAGCAATAGCAAAATGCTCCCATGCCCACACCTATAACAGGGTCATCCCTACTGATAAGCTCCGCGTTCTGAGGTACACAGTCGAGTGTAGATCGTGATAAAGATGTGCCAGCATGCACATCCCCCACGCATATCTGGTACCGTGTACAATCATGCTCTCCAGTGTCCTGCCCCAGCCAATGAGAAATCCCTTTGACCTGCGATCAGGGCAAAGGAAACCTCCAATGAATCCAGCTAGCACTATTGGTAGTGTCATGTAAGAGTCGGCGATCCTCCTCCATCGAACACTCGGACCTGCAATTTCTTGATCCTGAAACACTCTACGAAGAGTATCTCTACCGACAATCTCATGGGAATCATATATGATGATCTCACCCATAAATGAAATATGCAAAATAAGCCACACATCCTCAAGTGTGACCGTCATCTCGCCAGTAGGTCGGTGAAAGGTGTTGTGGTCACTATGCCACCTCTCACCCAATGTAGTCAACAGACCCCGATTAATCCTAATCTTGGGCATATCAAGCAAGCTAGTAAGGCTGCATCGGCCTACCACCTGAAGCTCATCTGGTGTTAGATGAGGTATCAAGTCTATCATCTGTGGAAACCTCTCTCGCATCTGGAGAGTACCGAAATCCTCCTATCATCATAATGAAAGAAATCCACAAGTCAGTGAACTATGTCTGGAAATCATTAAACATTCTACTATTACATCTAATCCAAAGTTAGTATGAATTTTCGATCAAAATTCATGGGCGAACATCAAACCTCACCTATCATGAGGTTCTCAAACATCAACAAACCTCACCTATCATGAGGTTCATCAAAACATTATCTAGATCTCGCCTATCATGAGATTTATCAGATATTGAATCATTTCCTCGCTTATCATGAGGATCATCAAAAATAAGGTTTCTTCTCACCTATCATGAGAACTAGTCTTATTTAAATCATCAATCCAACACATCAAGAATGTGGATTATCAATCATACCAATCAGAAGAATGGACATGATCGAAATTGAAGAAATCAAGGTTTTCTAAGTCAAAATCTTCAATTCTGACATGAAGTGCTAAAACAGGCTTCCAAAGTGCTAAATCCCAAAAAGTGCTACTTTATCAGTTAAAAGCGCTAAATCAGGAACCCAAAGCGCTAAATCTCGAAAGTGCTATTTTAGCACTCCGAAGTGCTAAAACAGGCTTCCAAAGTGCTAAAAGTCCCGAAGCGCTACTTTTCTGCATCGAAGCGCTACAAGAGTCCATCAAAGCACCGCTTTACCAGAAGTGCTAGAACAGACTATGAAAGCGCTAATCCACCGAATCAAAGTGCTAAAAGTTTCAAATCACTGAAATTAGGCATCAAAGCGCTAATTCTTAACTCCTAAGCACTAAATCACTGAAAGTGCTACATTACCCTATGGAAGCGCTAGAGTTTTTAACGCAAGCGCTAAAAATCAAAGTGCTCAACTACCTACTGAAAGTGCTACAGTGCAGCTTGAAAGTGCTAAAACAAGCTAAAACATGCCTAAACTATTAAATACATAAAAAAAAAATGCACGAATTACGAGGAGGTCAAGGGGTATATATAATTTTTGGTGGGTTTTCTTATCTTTTGATTAATTTTATCCAAGAAATTAATTAAAACTCATCTGCAAGCTAGATTTCATCATCATTTTGTCGGGAGATAAATTATATCATCATAAAATCATCAGAAAATCATAAATTTTTGAAAAAATTCTAAAAATCCTCAAATCATTAATTTATCTCCCGAGGGAGCATATTATCATCAAACATCTAAAAATCAATGTCTGGGGCATGTTTGGGGCATACGAAATTATTTTTTTATATCATCAGTCCTGGCAGTAGTAGCAAAATATTTCTTTGAAGCAACGCGTAAACACATCACTTCAGAGAGGGGCAAAATGTATACACCTAAAATTGGTCTGGAGCATCCTATTAATTAAATACAATTTATTTGATTAATTATCCTAATTTCCTCTACTATCGAATAAATAGAATATTTATTTAATATAGTCCACATTTAAATCCATCTTAATTAAATAAACAAAATTAAATACTTTGTTCGATTTAATTATCAAATCCCTATTTCAATCTATCACATCGATCTTAAATTAATTAAATAAAGATCAAAACACTTTATTTATTAATTAACCTTATTCTATGATAATAAATTTCCACAATTCATATTGTTGCATGAATCATTTTCTCCTCTTGCTCTCTACCATCCTGATGATGGATCACGGAGTGTGATCCGAAACGTTGATGAGAAAAGCTTTAACACAATCAAATTGAGAAATAGATTCATGTAACCTTATTCTTCTATTTAATTTAATAAACAACTATCCTATAGTTCATTTTATTAAATTATTTATCTCCTTTTTCCTAATTTAAATAAATCAAAAATATTTGAATTAGACCATAAGGAATATTCCAATCTACATTTCCTCAAAAATGAATTAGATTTCCTATGTCTAATTTATGTCTAAAATATGTTATAATTAATGCTTTGAAACTTCATGGGAAGTTTTGGAGACAAATTGGAGACAAATTCCAAAATCTTCTCTCTATCCTCCTCCATCAATCTTTCCTCTTCTCTTGCCTGGTGTTTTCATGGGTAGAGACAATCTCCATTTTTCTCTCAATCTTCTCCATCTCTCACCATTCAATCCTCTAGATTGAATCCAAGCCTCTCAAATCTTTCCTTGTGCATTTCTACAGCCAGGAAATCTATAAATAAAGCCTCATTGAACCAAGAAAAGGATCCAGATAATCAAGTTTATGCACTCTTACTCTACAAGAATTCAATCATCAGCATTCAAGCTTCAACCTTCAAGCAATCAAGCCATCAAGATTTCACATGAATGGTTGCCTCCTGTAGATGCAATTATCTGTTTCATGTCTATATCATGCTAATTTAATTGATTTATCATCTAGTATTGTTATCTAGTTCCATATCATTGCATTAGCATCATCTCATTCTTCAGATAGTCATTCTAACAATCATAGTGCTTAACAATCTGAGAGCAATAGTGATTTAATAAATCTTTGAGGATAAAGAACAATATGATGCTTTCAATTGATTACTGTTTTGAATTAGTTCAATTTGTTTGATCATTGATATAATGTCTTATTAAGAAGTGTTTTAAGCTTGTTTACATATTCACACTTATAGGTGCAATACAAGACTATCTACACCTAGTTCAAGCGAGTACTCTATAATTCATCGATTCTTTTAGTTTGTTGAAGAAGGAAACATTCTGCCTAGACTTGATTGTGAGACAATAAGTGGATCTACTAAATGACATTTATTTAAGAGTTCAAATGCAAGCACATAGACTATCTAGACAAGGGATCTTGCATGTTTTTGTCAGTTTTGTATTTCAAAAGATTGGGAAGCATGTGAAAATACATAATGGGTAGAAGAGTGGAAGAAAATACCATTAACACCTACTCAAGCACACGATCAATATGAAACAACAATTGAAGAGAATGATCAAGTTTTTGCATCAGATGACTATACTGTGTTTCAGACCTTGTACAACAAGGTAATTTAATTCAATTTATTTTATTTTATTTCACTTTATTACTATTTTGTAATGCTTTTATTTATGTATATACATATGAATGGATGTATGTAGATTGGTCAAATTATATAGACATGTGCAAGTTATTAAATCAAATTTTGTTTGCAAGACATGTGCATGTTGTTCTTGCACCTGAAGGGAATGAAGAGGAAATGAAATATTGGTTGGCTCGTTGTGTGGAGACTAAACATAAGTTAATAGCACCTTGAGAAGATGATGATGGCTATCATTATCCAATAGGTTTGGTGATCCCCTTAAGACATCCCCTTAAGAAAATTTTGTTAACAATTCTAAATGATCCACATAAGAAAATTTTGAGAACTTCTTTGATGATGGCTATCATGTTATCCAATAGGTTCGGTGGTGGTTGTTGGAACTTTTCTACAGAATACCTAATAAGGAAGAATGGTTTTCCTAATTCAAATATTATGAAACACATAAGAAGATTATACACTACTCACATTTGGTGGTGGAAAGCAATATAAAACTAGTGAGGTATCATGGAAGACCTACAAATAAAGAGCTATGGACAATTTCTATGGAAGAGCATGAGACAATCATAGATGCATTGCAAAAAACGACGCAGATGGTACAATGGAATAATTAAATACAGGTAAATATAGTTTTATTTTTATATTGTCCTTTTAAATACATTAAATACATGTTTTGATATTGCTTGTGTGTTATTAGTTGAAATTGATTTAAATTGTCCTTTTATATCCTTAAGCCATCATGACAAATTCATCACATACTTTGAGACAAAAGGGAGAGTGGGCATGCAAATTCAACCTAGACAACATGGAATACTTGGTAAAAATAGGTAATTATTAGTTAAATTATATTTAAATACATGTTTTGATTATATATTGATATTGCTTGTACAAGGTAAATGCAAGAAGATGAGTCCACAAAATATGAAAGTTTTTTCCTTATCAAAAAATCCAAAATTGGCTTCAACAAAACGAGATCTCGTTTATAGGTTCAGGGCTCCGAGCTAAAAAACGGGGTCATAAATTTTTTTATTTTTTTTATGTTTTTTTGAAATGGGGCCTCGTTTACAAAATGGGATCCTGTTTCATAAAAGCATAAAAAAAAATTATGAAATGAGAACTCGTTTTAGAACGGGATCCCTTTTTTAAAATTTATTTTTTTGGTCGAGTTTTTTCTTTATTTTTTGATTCAGCAAAAGCCTTGGAGACTCGAACCTAAGCTTTGAACCTGGTTTGACCTACAATTTGAAGCTCATATCAATGTCATAAGAAAATAGTGACTTTGGACATATGTCTGAAGATCTTTTTTGTAGAATTTTTTGACAAATTTAAAACTCATTATAGATGAGATGGTGTAGATTCCAAATATGTATTTTTTTTACAATTGGATTATTTTTTCTATTTTTCAATTAGTTTCTAATGAAACTGGTCCATAAACTTGAAAAGTCAGGCTTTTTTAATATTTTAATAACTTTTTATTAAAATATTTTTTTGAAAAATGAATTATACGAAAACATACTTCAAAAAATTATTTTTAATTTGAAAAAAATGATAAATTTAGGTCATCTTATGCATGATGTACATGACAATTTTTCAAAACAACAAATATGGCCAATAAAAAATTAACAAAAAAATCAATAAAAAATTACAAAAATATTGAAAATGTGCTTTAGTGAGTTACAAATCTTTTCCCAAAAGGATTTAGAAAAATATGATTATTTAGGTCAAAATATGGATGATGTACACGTTCATAGTATGGTTAAAAAAAGTGACTTTTAAACAGTGGTTTTTAGAAACGTCTATTGAAAATCAATTTATACCATCTAGGTATTAAAATAAATTACATATTTAGAAAGTAGACTTTGAGTACTACATTTTATTATGAGTGACATTTTTTAAGATTCCATCTCTAAGTGCTTCAAATTTTAAGGTCAAATGTAACAAATTTTGAAAATCAAAGAAAACACTTCCACTTTTGGGCCAAAAAGTGGACTTGACTTCTTGCACACACCCTACATTAATATTTTTTTATTAGCGATCAATAGGTTTTGATGGGACCATAAACCCATTACAACATGGTTTTGAAGGGACCCGAAACCCTATCCAAGAGATTCAAGCTACAACAAAGATGAACCATAAACCAACAATAGCCCCAAAGCAACCACACCAAGAATAAAGCAAGACAACATAGGTTGCAGAAAGAAATACAAGGACCTAAAGTTCGTTAACCAAATACAACTAGGATTTTACTGGGCCCTTAAACCCTTAACCTAGATTTTTAGGGACCTTGAACCCAAAAAGATACCAAGATTAGCCAGGTACACACACAGCCTAGTAGCATCAATCCAACTGCACGAAAGCAAAAGGCACCTATCAAGTCGGGAACCCAACTCACACTCCACCTCTATAGGAAGTAAATCCCCTCTATTGGAGAGGAAGATACAACCATCCTTTCCATCGAAGCAAGAAATCTCTAGCAACCTCAATCTCCACCTTCATAGGAGAAGTGTCCACCTCAAAAGGATCTACAACTAAGGAAGCCAAAAACAACCATTCCCCAACTCCAGCTCAATAGGAGTGAAATCCACCACAATAGGATTCGAGGAGAAAGCCAACACTCCAGTAGAAAAGGTACCCACACTAACCTTTGGAAAACCCAACAGTCGGAACAAAAGGTGGAACAAAATATAAAGTTTGAACAATGAAACCACCATAATAGCTTTAAGCAATAAACTCATCTGGGTATTCAAATAAAGTATGAAGAGCAACCCAACCACCGTCCAAGAAACAACAAGGGACAACCAACACAAAGCTCCCCAAAACTTAAGATAAATCTGGCTATTCAAAACAAGCACTAACATTAACCTGACCAACATCCAAAAAATAGGAACAAGGGCATCCACTACCTTGGAAAATAAAAGTAGCCACCCAAACAATAGTAGAGTGATAAAATTAGAGGTAATCTCCACTCCCAAAATCCTCCTCAACTAGAACCAAAATTTCCTCCAAAATAGAGCCCTAGGTGAGACAGGGACAAAACCCACCTAGCAATCCTGACAAAACCCCACCATAATCTACAACACCACCACCAAAAGCTCCCTCAAAAGGGAGCCAACACCATCAACCGCAAGCACCAAGTAGCTGCCTAGAACAACTTGTAGCAACAACAACCCTTCTAGCATCAACAACCCCATGGGAAGATAAAGGGAATCCTCACATAAAAAGTGAAGAGAGTCGACCAATCCATTAAGCACCCAATCCTCATTGACATGCCAACCAAGAATAAGAGATAGCCAAAACTCCCAACACACTCCTAAACAAGGAAAACCATACCTTACCTAAAGTAAGGCCATAGAAGAGAGAAGGGTCACGCAATAGGAAGAGGAAAGCCTCCACAAAGAAAGGCACGTAGCATTAGCAACAATAACTTTGAACATGAGCCCACCAGCAACCACAAGCTCCCAGCAAGTACCCACAACTACAACCAACATCAGCAATGAAACTGCTAACAACAACCCTTTCGCCATCAACACAAGCCTCCAAATAGCAAAGCCAATAGGAGAAGACACCATAAAAACAAGCAAACCAATAGCCAATAACTCCATGCAAGAACCCACAAACCCTACTATTGACATAAAATCGACCTCCAACAACAGTCCACTAGGGAGAAAAGAAAAACCCGCACACGAAAAAAGAAGGGAACCAGCTAATCCATTTAGCACCCCATCCTCCTTGACATACCAGTCAAGAATAAGAGAAAGGAAAAAATCCTAACAAATTCCTCACATAGGAGAGCCAAACTTCACCTAGACAACAACAAGAAATATGTTGCCAACAGTAGCCCAAGAAAACCAACATAAACATCTCCCAAAGGGATGCCAACTACAACCTAGTCATTATCCGTCCACGATCCGTCAGATGTCCTTGACTCGTCAACCAACCCTAGCCCAAAAATGAGCACACCAAGAGCTCCAAGAAGGAACCCACAGACCCAACTATTGACATAAAACTGACCTCCAACAATAGTCCACTAGGGAGAAAAGGAGAACCCACATAGGAAAGAAGAACGAAACCATCCAATCCATTCATCATCCCATCCTCCTTGACATTCTGTCCAAGAATAAGAGAAAGGAAAAAATCCCAACACAGTCCCTGTTGGATGTTGTGGTTGCATTGTTGATATGTGGTTGTCATTGATATCAACACTATTAGAATTAGTGATTCTTAAGGCTATATATGTTGAGGAGATTGAGAAAATTGTAATAAATATATTGCAGGCAGCCAGTGAAGCTGAGAAGGTCAGAGTTTTGCAAAGAATTGTATGTTGATAATTAGAAGGTGTGCATTAAAGGGTTTGTTTCTGAGTTTGTCTAGTATGTTGTCTGAAAGTTTCAGTGGTACGTATAGAGAATTGAGAAAGTTATGAAGATCTATGTTCATACAGTTATTTAGTTAATGTAGCAAGTGTTTCTGGAAGATGTGATTACAATTCTAGTGAATTTGGTTGTTGTGTATGTTTATGAGATGTTTCGTAATGTTTCTAGATCATGCTCTATCAGTTCAATACATCTACATTGATCGACGTGTTCGTGATTGAAGATTTTTCCTTGTGTGTTAAAGTTTTTCATGTTCTTGGTCGAAATGATGGTGATAGCATGTTACAAATCCTTATGGATTAATACTTTATTGTTTAGCGTGCTTGAGGATGTTAATTTAGGTCTTTTCTATGTTGTGATTGACTTAGGTTGTTGTGCATTAAGAATTGTTCATGTATTGAGGCCGACAATTGTAATTTATTCTTTATTTGTGGTTGACAGTTGTAATTTATTCTTTATTTGTGGCCGACAAAATTGTTGATGTAAATCCATGTAGCGGATACATAAGAGTGATTGTCTCTTCATTGTAAGTGTGTGTTCTGAATATGCTCAGTGTAGGTGTGTGTATGTGTGAATAAAGATAAGATCATTCGAATGCAGAGAAGAGTGTGAAGAAGGTTGAGCAAAGTATATTTGTGCCTAACCGAAACTACAATCAAGCTTGTGAAGAAGCTAATTCCTCAGTTCATGTTCATCAAATGGATTTAATCTGATTGTCTTATGTAAGGCAATGAGCCTTCCCTTTGAGCAGTGAGCTCTAGGTAGTGTGCTTGAATGCAAGTGCATTCTTTATTAATTCTTCATTATACTTTTAATAGGGTATAATCTTGTGGACTGACATCCACCATGGTTTTTCCACTAATTTTTCCATGTATAAAATCTTGGTGTTCATGTGTCATATCTAAGAGTAAAGGTTGATTAATGTTGAATAAGTTTTATTTTGGTAACAACTGATTCACCCCCCCTTCTCAATTGTCTATCCTTGTTTTTCCAATAATTGGTATCAAAGCAAGTTCCTTTGAAGGGAAAGATTAATAGCTTGAGGTGATTTGAGATGGCATCTTACAAAAAGGATAGTCCTAGATTCAATGGATCAAACTACTCTCTATAGAAAATCAGAATGGAATGTCATTTAAAGTGTATTGGTGAGCCTTTCTGGAAGATTACAAAGAGTGCATATACTATTCCTCAGAATGGTCCCTCTACTGCTGATGAAATCAAAGAAGCTGAAACAAATACCAGGGCTATTGAAGCATTGTTGAGTGCTTTGAAAAATTCAAAAATGACAAATGTGATAGGTTTGAAGACTGCACATGAGATCTGGAAAAAGTTGGAAACATTGTATGAAGGAGATGCACTAGTGAAAGTTGCTAAGCTACAGAGTCTAAAAGGAAAGTGGGAGGACATGAAGATGAATGAAGATGAGAACATCCTCTCCTTCTCTCAAAAGATAAATGAGCTAGTGATGAGTATTAGATGTGTCGATGGATTCTTGGATGAAGAAGAGATTATGGCTAAAATACTTAGATATGTGCCTCCTTCCTACAAAACAAAAGCTCATGTTATTGATGAACTTAGGACAGTGAAAAATTTGACAAGAGTAATGCTGATTGGAAAACTTTCTACCTTTAAGTTAAGTGAATTTTGTGAATCTACTCCTAAGACCGAATCTGCATACAAGGCTACTGTATCTGGGAAAATCAAGTAGAGATATGATCCAGGAGAGAGTTCCAAAAATACATTCAAGTATGAAGATGAGATGAAATAGATTGAAGATGGAGAAAAAGAATTAGAAGAACTGGAAGCATTGATTATGAAAAGAGAAGCCAGAGGTCATGGTAAGTATAAAGGAAATTTACCTATCAAATGTTTTTCTTGCAGTAAAATAGGTCATTTTGCATCAAGGTGTCCTGAAAGAGTCTTTAACTATAAGCCTAATAAGACTAGATTTCAAAATAAATGCTACTATGCTAAAGAAGTTTTTACTCGTGATGAATTTGATAAAGAAACTATAAATGAAGATGAATGGGTATTCATTTCTATCAAAGAAAATGGTTAGGTTTCCACTGAATCTACTAGTAATGTGAATGTTGAGAAGGCTCTTGCAACAAAAAATGAAGAAAAGGATGAGTGGGTAATTGACAATGGATGCTCACATCATATGACTAGTGACAAAAACAAGTTTGTAAGCTTGGAAAACTATGATGGTGGTGTTGTAATATTTGGAGATAACACTTCTAGTGTGATTTGTGGCAAATGCACTATTTCTTTTGGTGGTAAGAACAATATTGATGATGTTATTTATGTAGAAGGTTTAAAGTGTAACTTGTTGAGTATTGGACAGATGGTAGACAAGGGTTACAATCTTCAGTTCAAGGATGGTAAGTGCAGGATAAGGGGAAGTTCTAGCAATATGTTTGCTTCAGGTACAAAGATAAGAGGTAATATTTTTCACTTGAGTGCTACTAGTGAAAGTTGTTTAATTTATCAAGTTGATGTAAGTTGGTTATGGCATAGGAGGTTGTGTCATGTGAACTTTGATAACATTTTCAAGATAAGCTCTACTCAAGCAGTCAGAGATCTTCCTAACTTAGTGAAGCCTACTAACACTATGTGCAAGGAATGTCAGATGGGAAAGAAGGCTAGAAATTCCTTCTGGAGCAAACAGTATAACTCTAATGGAGTACTGGACTTGATACATACTGACTTATGCAGTCCATACAAAGTCAAAAGTCTTTAAGGTGAAAGATATTTTATGTTGCTTATTGATGATTACTCTAGAATGATATGGGTTGCCTTCTTAAGAGAAAAACATGAAGCATTAGAAAATTTCAAAAGCTTCAAAGCTATGGTAGAAAATGAGACAGGTCAAAATATAAAATGCCTAAGGTCAGACAGAGGTGGTGAATTCACTTCCCAGGAATTCAATTCTTTCTGTGAAGAGCATGGAATCCAAAGACAACTATCTGCTCCCCAGACCCCTCAATAGAATGGAGTTGTTGAAAGAAAGAACATAACCATTCTAGACACTGCTAGAACCATGATGTTGGAAGAAAATGTTGCTCATTTCTACTGGAGAGAAGTTGTAAGTACTACTATGTATACCATTAACTGGGTAAATGTCAACAGTAATTCTCGTAAGACCCCTTTTGAGGTATGGTTTGGTTATAAGCCTACTATCAAATATTTCAAAAAAATTGGAAGCAAATGTTACATCAAGAGAGATGATGATATAGGCAATTTTGATGCTAGAAGTGATGAAGGAATATTTCTAGGTTACTCTACTAAGAGCAAAGCTTACCAGTGCTTTAATAAAAGGTTGAAGAAAATGCAAAAATTGATGAAGATATTAATAGACCATCCAGAAGTAGTGGATATGATTCAGATGATCAACATGATAGTACTAACAATGGAAATAATGTTTAGACATAAAATCAACTTCAAATTGTTCTGGTGAACCAAGAGAATCAAGAAGCAGAAACTAGTAGAAGTATAGAAGAAAGAACACAAGAACAAGAAGTTAGAGAAAATCCTAAAACTCCCAAGTATGTAAGGAAAAATAATTCTGACAGTCAAATCATAGGAGATAAGAGCAAAGGTGTCAAAACTAGAAAAAGAATTTTAGAAGAGTATTATCTAATTTCCAAAACTAAGCCTAGCAATATCAATGAAGCATGCAAAGATGAATATTGGATGGAAGCCATGAAAGAAGAACTAATGTAGATAAAGAAAAATGATACATGGGATCTTATTCCTAGACCTCAGAACAAAAATGTGATTGGAACCAAATGGGTGTTTCAAAATAAGCTGAATGAACAAGGTGAAGTGGTCAGAAATAAAGAAATACTAGTTTGCAAAGGGTATTCACAGATGGAAGGTATTGATTTTGAAGAAAAAATTTTCCCTATTGCTAGAATTGAAACTACAAGATTATTTCTTGCTTAAGCTGCTTTCAAGAATTACAAAGTCTATCAAATGAATGTAAAGTCAACAATTCTAAATGGTGAGCTAGAAGAAGAAGTCTATGTTGAGCAACCATATGGATTTCAACTGACTGACAAAGAAAACATGGTATTCTGATTGAAGAAATCTCTATATGGACTGAAGCAAGCTCCTAGAGCTTGGTATGCTAGATTAGATAAATACTTGTTGAAATTTGGATTCAATAAAGGTACTACCAATAGAAATTTGTATTTCAAGTTGGATTAGAATAAAGAATTGATAATTGAAGTCTTTGTTGATGACATTATTTTTGAAGGTGATGATGATTTGTGTATTAATTTTGCTGACGAAATGAAAAGTGAGTTTGAAATTTCAATGATTGGAGAGCTGAAATTCTTTATAGGATTGAAAATTACTCAGTTAGATGATGGAATTTTTATATCTCAGTCTAAGTATGTGAAAGAGTTACTGAAAATTTTGGTATGGAAGATTCAAATCCAGTTGGTACACCTATGGTAACCGGATGCAAAATTACACAGAATGATGATTCTCCTAAAGCAAATCAAACAAGATACAGGTCAATGATTGGTGGATTACTCTACTTGACTCAAACCAGGCCAGATATAATGAATGTTGTATGCATGGTTGCTAGATATCAAGCTGATACTAAAGAGTCTCATCTGACTGTTGTGAAAAGAATCTTCAAATACCTGAAAGGGACAGTTGATCTTGGTCTTTGGTATCCTAAGGATGATGATCTTATCCTGAGTGCTTTCACTGATGTTGATTGGTTAGGAGATGTGAATGATAGGAAGAGTACTAGTGGTGGTGCATTCTTCTTAGGGAAGAAGTCGGTATCTTGGCTAAGAAAAAATAAATTTTTTGTTTCATTATCTATTGTTGAGGCAGAATATATTGTTGCTGCAAACAGTTGTACTCAAGTATTGTGGATGAAGTAGATGCTTAGAGATGACAGAATTGAGTATGAAGAACCCATTGCCATATTCTATGATAATTCAAGTGCCATAAACATTTCTATGAATCCAATGTTGCATTCAAAGACAAAGCATATATCCATCAAATATCACTTCTTGAGAGATAAAGTAAGTGACAAAGAAGTTAGACTGGAATATATACCTACCAAGGAGAAAATTGCATACATCTTTACTAAGCCATTGCCTAAGGATACTTTTGAGTACCTCAGAGGCAAGTTAGGGGCGATTTCCCCTCCTGATCAAAACTAAATGATGCAAGTCTTTGCATCAATCTGTGAACTCATAGACATATCTTATTTTGAATTGATGTTGTGGTGGCTGCTACTCAAGGGGAGTAGTCAGATGTGCTAAATATGAGAATCAGAGCATGTGTACCTTTTCCATTGATGTCAAAGGGGGAGAAGAACAATGTGAAAAACTCTTGAAGTAAGGGGGAGAAGAACAATGTGAAAAACTCTTGAAGTAAGGGGGAGAAGAGTCAAGAAAGGGAGAGAAGAACTTTGAGAGGAGAACTGCAAATCAAAGGGAGAGAAGTTTATGAACAACCAGTTGTGTTGATGGTATTATTTTCCACATCATGTGTTGCCATCAATGCCAAAGGGGGAGATTGTTGGATGTTGTGGTTGCATTGTTGATATTTGGTTGTCATTGATGTCAACACTATTAGCATTGGTGATTCTGAAGGTTGTATATGTCGAGGAGATTGAGAAAATTGTAATAAATATATTGCAGACAGCTAGTGAAGTTGAGAAGGTCAGAGTGTTGGAAAGTGTTGTACATTGATAATCAGAAGGTGCACATTAATGGGTTTTTTTTTAGTCTATCTAGTATGTTGTTTGAAAGTTTCAGTGGTATGCATCAAGAATTGAGAAAGTTATGAAGATTTGTGTTCATATAGTTATTCAGTTACTATAGCAAGTGTTTCTGGAAGATGTGATTACAATTCTAGTTAATTTGGTTGTTGTGTATGTTTATGAGATGTTCTATAATGTTTCTAGATCATGCTCTATTAGTTCAGTATGTCTACATTGATCGACGTGTTCGTGATTGAAGTTTTTTCCTTGTGTGTTAAAGTTTTTCATGTTCTTGGCTAACATGATGGTGATAGCGTGTTGTGGATCCTTATGGATTAATAATTTATTGTTTAGTGTTCTTAAGGATTTTGATTTAGGTATTTTCTATGTTGTGACCAACTCAGGTTGGTGCACATTAAGAATTGTTCATGTATTGAGGCCAATAGTTGTAATTTATTCTTTATTTGTGGTTGAAAGAATTGTTGATGTAAATTTGTGCAACGGATATATAAGTGATTTTCTCTTCATTGGAAGTATGTGTGCTCAATATGCTCATTGTAGGTGTGTGCATGTGTGAATAAAGATCAGATCATATGAATGCAGAGCAGAGTGTGAAGAAGGTTGAGAAAAGTGTATTTGTCCCTAATCAGAACTGTAATTAGGCTTGTGAAGAGGCTAATTCTTAGTTCATGTTCATCAAATGGATTTCATTTTATTGTCTTATGTAAGGCAGTGATCCTTCCCTTTGAGCAATGAGCTCTAGGTAGTGTGCCTGAATTCAAGTGCATTCTTTATTCATTCTTCATTATACTTTTAACAAGGTATAATCTTGTGGACTAACATCCACCATGGTTTTTCCCCTAACAGGGTTTCCATGTATAAAATCTTCGTGTCCATGTGTATTTGATGTGTTATTGTTTTATGCTTGCACTGTTAATTATCAGATCTAAGAGTAAAGGTTGATTAATGTTGAATAAATTTGATTTTGGTAACAAATGATTCACCCCCCCCCCCCTCTCAGTTGCCTATCCTTTTTTTGCCAATAGTCCCAACATAGGAAAATCAAACCTCCCCCTAGACAACAACAAGAAATTTGTTGCCAACAACAACCCAAAAAAACTACCAGAAACATCTACCAAAGAGATGCCAACAAAAACCTAGTTGTCATTCCTTCGTGACCCATCAGCCAACCCTAGCCCATCTACCTCATCCTCAAAATCAACATCTCCCTCACCCTCTACAACAAAGGAATTCAAACTCTTGCCCCCGCTCTTGTTCCCACAACTTGCCATTGGCTAGATTTATCCAACATTAATAGTTAAAATTTATTTATTATCCTTTTTGTATCCTTAAGTCATCATCACATTGATCTCATATTTTTTTAAAAAAAGGAGAGGATGCAAATTCAACCTACACACATGTGGAATACTTTTAAATATAGGTACAAGTTGTGTATATAGATAGTTTTATATAAATTAAAATCCATGTTTTGATGATTTCATTGATATTTCTTGTATCATTTTGATATCAGGTGGCAAGAAGACATGCTACATTATGGGAACAAGTTTCAGATTTTCTTGAGATGGCATAGCCACATTTTGTAAACATTGTTTTGAGTTGGCATATATGTACATATGTACAATTACACATTTTGTACAAATTTGTATATATATAAATACACAATTATACTCTACACTTTTATATATCAAAATCAATATTCTATATATTTTTTCTATTAAATGTGCATGTTTTCCTACTTTGAAACTTTAAATTTGATTGTATAATCACTATTTATATCATATATATTATTATTAAATTTGGTTACCTTGGGAAACTTCACCAAATTTTGAGAACTTATTTGATCCCCTTAAGACATCATATTAGGACCCCTTAAGACATCCTATTATGACATAAATTAAATTAACATTGACACTATTTAAATTGTATAGAATTTGATTGTTATGATGAGTCATCCTAAATTCTAATACTTAATTATATCAATTGTGATTAAATATGAGACATGTACTTTGAAGTATTTCATCCCCTTAGGACTTCCTATTAGGACATATCCTAAATATTTATACTTAACTATATCATTTGTTATGATGAGTCACTGTAAAGTCTAATACTTAATTATATCAATTGTGATCCAACATGAAACATGTAATTTGAATTCTTTTATCCCCTTAAGAAGTCCTATTAGGACCCCTTAGGACATCCTATTATGACATACATTATATTAACATTAACATTATTTTTGTATAAATTTTGTGATTGTTATGATGAGTCATCCAAAATTCTAAGTTACTTAATTATATCAATTGCAATTAAATATTAGACATGTAATTTGAAGTATTTGATCCCCTTAAGCAATTTTTTGAGAACTGCTTTGATCCCATTAAGAAATTGTGGCAATTAAATATGAGACATGTACTTTGAAGTATTTTATCCCCTTGAGTAATTTTTTTAGAACTTCTTTGATAAGTTGTTGCCTTGACTATGGGTTGACCCTATAGTGCAACAGTTAAGTTGCAAGGGCAGCAATTGGGCTACCTAAGGTTTGAGTCCCACGGTGGATGGTGGGAATGTACTCTAGCACATGGAGAAATCAACATCATTCAATGCATGAGGAGAAAGGGTAGAACTACGGATGAGTTTGGTGGGTCTTATTGTAGGGTCAACAAAGGAACAGTTGAGTCAAAGAGAGATTGCGGGGAGGTTGTAGATGGAAGCAGGCGGTGTCAAGAGCAAGGTAGGTGTAGCATGAATGATGGAGGGATGGAGGAAGGAGTTTGAGAGGTGGAGGGTGAAGGAAGTGTAAGGGGAGGAAGAAAGATAGGAGGAGAGGCAATTGAAACGATGGTGTGGGGGGTGTAGGATGAATCAGTGGAGAAGGAGATGGTGGAGAGGAAGAGAGAAGTAGAGGAGGAGTCAAGAAAAAGGTGCCAGAGGAAAAGAGTGAAGGAGGAAGAGGAGAGATGGAGGACATGAGATGGAAAGAGAGGAGGAGTGGAGATGGAGGAGCTAGAGGAGATGAAGAAAGGGGGAAGAGGAGAGAGGGAGGAGAGGAGGTGGAGGAGAGGAAGAAAGGAAGAGGAGAGATGGAGGAGAGGAGATGGGGATGAGGTCCCCTGAATGTGGCCTCATTGGTTCATAGCTTTAGTGAAAAGCGTTCACCTATAATAAAAATTTAATGCCTTGACTATGAATCACTAAATTTGTAAAGTACAAATATTTAAATATCCTATTAATTTCAACTTTAATTTCACATTAATGTCCTATTAATTTCTTGACTATGAATATTTTGTAAAGTATAAAAATGACCTATCAATTTCATATTAATTTTACATAAAATGCATAAATGTGCATGTGTAAATTACTATTTAACAATAATAGACCATAAAATACTTAAATCAATAAGGTCCATGGAACAATTTATTAAGTCCATGAGAAATAGTATACGTAGTCCATGAAATAATCAAATACAACCCATGAGATAATCTAATACCATCTCTATAATCAAGAGACCTCTTCACACCATGTGGACTACCCAGATGACCTAAAACACTTTGTACAAGAGAAAGAAATATGAAATCAGATGTAAGACAATTAAAAAGGATTTAATTAATTTATAATTTATCATAAAATTAAATTACCATGTGAGGCTACTCTGCATGCTCTGGTGCACCTAGACTTGTCTCTACATGCTCTAAATCAATCTACATACAAGAGAAAGAAAGTTGAAATTATATGCAAGACGATTAAAAATGATTTAATTTATGATTTATCATATTTAAATTGTACCGTAAGAGGTTGTTGTGCATCCTCTATTTTAGGGCCTATCTCTACATGATCAACTACATGATATGTCTCATGCTATGAAAGAAAAATAATTTAACATGTATGAGCATATATATATATATATGTATGTATGTATTTATATGTATATACAATTTTAAATTTAATTTAAGTTATTCACAATGTATAATATGTAATTGACTTTAAATATAATCAAAAATTTAAATTACCATATGAGGTTGCTCTGCATGTCCTCATTGAGGTGGTGTGACCTCACCAAGGCAGAAAGTGGCACTAACAGTCCTACAAGGTCAAATTTAAAGCACATATGTACTTGAATTAGGTTCATATATATATACATATATATATATATATGTATATATATATATATATATATATTCAAGTGTGTACACATTGTGTAGAATTTTTTTAAACAACTTGAAAGTCAAATGTCTCCTGAGCTACTTCCATATCAAATGTGTGTTTGATCCCCATTCTCATTTTTGTGTCAACCTACATACATAGACATAATGATTATAATATTTACTTGTACATGCACATTTGATATATAGTGAATTCAAAATACAAAATTGTTAGTATAGCAACTTTAAATAATTTACAATATACATGTAGTTGCACCTAACGCGAGACGTCTGACAATGGATGAGTGCTCAAAAACCCTTTAAGTGGAACTGACGTGGAAGTCGATTGACTCCCCTGAACCAACATAAATATTTAAAACATGTTCATTATTGAATTACAAATTAAACAGTCAAGTTAAAAAAATTATTTCAGATTATTTAAAAAAATGAAATCAAAATACCCCATAAGGGTTGTTGACTTGCACTAGTGTCAACATATAACTTTGAGTAGATGATTCCCCTATGATCAGTGCCATCTACACCAAACAATTTGATTGTTAAAACATTGCAATTTTTTTTCGTATATATATATGTTCATTAAAAACACGTGTTCTTAAAAAAATTATAAATTCAACATGTACATGCATTTTATACTTGTGTCACACTGTCTATAAGATGATTCTATGTAGTAAGAAAATCAACATATGAACTGATGCGACTAAATTCTCCACAAGAATCTCTATGTCCACCTGAACTTGGTATAGCCTGATCAGGTCCATAGCATACCTGATGGCAACTAGTACATACATGGGGTGTTGACATTCATGGAGTGGTACTAGGACCAGCTCCATGGAATTCTCCTCTATCGTCATGGTCTCTAGGCTCCCAACCACCATCGCAAAAGTATGCTCATCAAGGTTGCATGTGAGCATACTCAAACATCCTAATGCAAATACCACCGCACGATGATGCACAAGTACATGAATGACAGGAGCAGGAGGATCTACAAGAGGTTGGGCATGCACAAGGTGTCAGGGATCAACCCATGCCCCTAACCTCTATTGTGGCATGCCACCACCAACACCTTAAAATGATTTAAAATCAAAATAATTGGGCTTTTTCCCCAAAATAAACTCTGCATATAATTTCCTCAAAAAGTATAAAGGGACCTCCAAATTAGTGTGTGGTGGATATTCAAATACCATCCACCATCGCTCCCAAAAATGTGCAGTCATTTGTGGATGTATGCACCACCTCATCAATATTCTAGGTTTATTTGTAGGAATGGGTAGGTTAGTGACAGGGTCGACAAAAAAAGGTGCAAGATGGGCTTTTTTTATTTTCAAGTCCAAAATGTGTTTATAGGAGAGACCATCTGAATAAAATTCTCATATCCTCCCACCATCGTCGATGCCTATCTAAGTCCACATTAATGGACCTCATGGCATCAACAACGTTTTGCATCACAGATGCAAAATGCCTCATGTGTGGTGGAATAAATGCTTCATTTTGAATAGCATTGATTTGATTATGAATGAATGCAATATTGTCACTGATTTGTGCTCACAAGTGAGCCTCATCAGATCCTAGAGGTGATGGAGGTGGGATGTTATAAGGTGGAGGGGGTGGAGGTGGAGGTTGTTGAGGAGGTGGATTAAGGATATCATCAATATCAAATTGATCCATGATATATATTTAAGTGAACTTGCATTAAATTATACAAAATTAACAAACAAGTACAAAATTATAAGAAATAGTTAAATTTTAAATGTACATGCAATTTTTTTTAAATAAGATAGATACATATACATACACATACATACATTGATTCAACTTGAGCATGTACATGCAAATTTCAAATTTTAAGATACATGTTTAAAATATAAAATAAAATGTACAATGCATGCATACATCATTCAACTTTACCATGTGTACATAAAAAATTCAAAATTTAATAAGATCTAGAACTATGTAATTTTAATACATGTACATACTTAAAAAAAATAAACTTAAAATATTCACAAAAAGCTCATTTATGTCTAAGGCATGTAAATGAAAAAACAAATAATTGTTAATATGATGTGGAATCTCATTATAAATTACATTAATTTATTGGGAGAAATTATGATGGCTTAAGGGGACCTCGTAGGATGGCTTAAGGGGTCGTAATATATCTATTTAAAGGGATCTATGAATTAAGGTCCTAGGAGAAAATAATGGCTTAAGGGGATAAAATTTGGTGAAGTTTCCCAAGGCAACCAAATTTCATTAAGTTAAAAATATAGTATTTTTTTAAAATGTACATTTAGGAGACCTAATTAATAACATATGGTGGCTTAAAAGGGGTCCTAAGTATCTAGTTTTAAAGGGATATATGGCTTAATTTTCCTAGGACAAAATGATGGCTTTAGGATTTGGGGTTTAGGGTTTAGGGTTTAAGATTTAATCCCCTTAAAACATTCAATAAAAATGACCTAATTTAATACAAATGAAAAAATCTCTAAGATTCATTTATGTCTAAGGCATATTACAAATGAATTTTTTTTGTTAATGTGATGTGAAATCTCATTAAAAATTACATTAAATTTGAGAAATTATGATGGCTTAAGGGGATAAATTTTTGTGAAGTTTCCCAAGGCAACCAAATTTCATTAAGTTATATATATATATATATATATATATATATATATATATATATATATATATATATATATTATTAAATGTACATTTAAAAATATAATTAATAATATATTATGGCTTTGAAGGGGTCCTAAGTATATTTTTAAGGGGGTTTATGGCTTAACTGTCCTGGGACAAAATGATGACTTTAGGGTTTAGGGTTTAATCCCCTTAAACCATTTTTTTAAAAATCCTTTTTAAACCATATTTAAATATATAAAGTTAAATATATAAAGGAAGGAGTTGTTCTAATTCAAATATCTATATAAAATTTAGTTATGATAACATTGTGATCATAGTTTTTTATGTTGATGATCATGTTATCATCAATAGTGAAGCCAAATAAATTCAAAACAAACTAAGTATATCAAAAAAATTCTAAAAAAGTTCAAAATGTGTGAATGTAATCCATCATATCTATATGTACCTCTAAAAATTAGAATTTAAAAATACACCAATTACAAAGTCAATACAATATTAATTAATAGATTATTTAATATTTCTTACTAAATTTTTGTCTCATCATTATACTATTATAGTCATAAATTTAACACTAAAAATATCCATCCAACCCAATTCTTTATAAAATATCCATCCGAGGTCAAATTCTTTATAAAAATTTGATCATTGTTAGTGTGAACTGCAAAATTCAATAAGATCATTGTCTTAATAAAGTGTCAAGCAGCTCTCTACTGCATCTCTTCATTTCTTCATGTTTTCCTTTTCAGAATAGGATTGTCTCCTCTCCTCTAGCCATCATTGATGCTCGTCTAAGTCCACATCAATGGACCTAATGGAATCAACAATATTTTTCATCATAGATACAAAATGCCTCAAAGGTGGTGGAATACATTCTTCATTCTAAATAGCTGATTTGATCCTAAATGGATCTAACATTCACATTGATTTGTGCTCGCAAGTGAGCACCATTAGAGATGGATTATGGATATTGTCACTACTGAATTGATCCATGATCTAGATATAAGTGAACATGCATTAAATTTGTAATTTCAAAATGTGAGATACATGTTTAAAAATCCCCTTAAACCATTCAATATAAATGACCTAATTGAATACAAATGAAAAAATGTGTAAGGCTCATTTATGTCTAAGGCATGTTACAAATGAAAAAATAAATAATTGTTAATGTGATGTGAAATCTCATTAAAAATTACATTAAATAAGGAGAAATTACGATGGATTAAGGGGTCCTCGTAGGATGGCTTAAGGGGAACTATGAATTAAGGTCCTAGGACAAAATGACATGGATTAAGGGAATAAAATTTGGTGACGTTTCCCAAGGCAACCAAATTTCATTAAGGTCCTAGGAAAAAATGATGGCTTTAGGGTTTAAGGTTTAGAGTTTAGGGTTTAGGGTTTAGGGTAATAGGATGGCTTAAGGGGATCTATGAATTAAGGTCCTAGGAAAAAATGATGGCTTTAGGTTTTAGGGTAATAGGATGGCTTAAGGGGATCTATGAAGTAAGGTCCTAGGACAAAATATTTGATAGCTTAAGGGGATAAAATTTGGTGAAGTTCAAGATAGTGCTTCTAGCTTTAAATATTTTTTTTACATCAATGTCAAACTAAATACATGGTAAATCATGAAGCACTATCTTTCTCAACTCTATGTGTTTAGTATAAGTTAATATTTCAAAGGCTTATCAAAAGGTTTCAATGTTCTATAAAATTCTTATTGCTTGAGCTACTCATGATATAACTACAATGTTAGTTGCATTTTGAAACATAAAAGGCTTTCAAAATGAGTTCCTTCCAAATAATGGACTTACTAGAACCTGAAAATGTTGAAGCTTGGGTGGCCCTTGGAATAATGGACTTGCAAGTTAGTGAAAAAGGTAGTGTTCATCAAGGAATGGAAAATATTCATAGATCCTTTAAATTATACGCATGTTGCGCAATGGGATTGAATCATTTAGCAAACCATTTTTTCTTCATAGAACAACATTTTCTTGTGGAACAGTTGATTGAGATAGCACTTGTTTAGACTGGCCAACCTCTCATGAAATCTCATTCATATTATAATCTTGTATGATCTTATCATGAGAAGCCTCTCTTGAAATGTTTGAGACCTTAACACCCCTAACAAGAGGAAGGTGGGAAGGCTCTAGGCTATAGTGTAATCACTAATTATTGAATGTATATTATTGTTAAATTTGGTTGCCTTGGGAAACTTCACCAAATTTTGAGAACTTCTTTGATCCCCTTAAGACATGTCATATTAGGACCCCTTAAGACATCGGTTTAGAGTTTAGGGTAATAGGATGGATTAAGGGGTCAATGTTTTTGATTCATCATATATGCAAGAACATTAGTTTATGAATTTTTGAATTTGAATAGATTGTCTATTTCCTTAGATAACTTCTATGATCGAGGAATCAAGCACACAACTATAAATTAGCCCACTTTTGACAATTTAGGATAGTCTCTATGGTTTACCCTTGAATTTATAGAAATGTGTATATTTAGAGAAAATCAAAATGTGTCTTGACAAGTTGTTGGAGCTAGATCTTAAAATTTGGTTATTGAATCCTTGATTAGTATTGGTAATTTATATTCCTTCCATAATCATCTTTGAAGTCTATGAATAAAAGGAGTGGGAAGATAACTTATGACCATAGTTGTATTGATTTTCTATAGATCAAGGCAATCATCCAAGGTAAATTTGAGGGTTGTTAAGCATGAGCGTAGGTAAAAATGATTCATTGATCCTAAAATAGTTACATTATTCTTGGGAACAAGGTAAAAAACCCTTGAGAGGTGAGTCAATGTAGGTGTAGGGTTTACAAGAGTTATACAAGGCACCACTTCAAATTTTAAGAGTATTTGGAATGCAATCACCTATAGAAGGAGAAAGGTATTTATTTATGGGGGAGAAAGTGATTGAATTAATCTCACCATAATCATATGAAGTGGTGCAACACAATTCATTTCAAATAGATTAAATATTTATTACACACACTCATGGACATATAAATTATAACTTTTATTTAAAATATTTATTTTCTCTATATTTTTTAATTTAATTTTTAATTTTATATCTATTTAAGAGAAGTTTGGTTCGGTGGTGGGCTTGAGTAATTTGAATTTGAACTCAAGCCTAGGGAATCATGGCACATGGCAGTTCGGGCAGGACATGGATTTAGGTTTTTCTGATTCTGCAGATGGCAAGGTGGGATCATGTGTTGAGGATAAGATTTTGATCCTTGGTGGAAAATTTGGGAAGGACACGTTGTGTGGTTAGGATGTGGTCAAAGATGCACGTTCGAAGGAGAAGTGTGCAGGTGAGACACTCAAGGTGTCTTGTGATGGTTGTACCACATTGGAGTCAGTTCCTAAGATCCAATGGGAGAAAGTGGATGTTGGATGTGAAGGGCGAGTCCCATTAGGGGAATCTTGTGTGGCTAATTCGAGTATTCCCCAGATTGAGCTTGCTCTGATGGGAGAGAATTAACTGACAGGAAAGTCTTCCTTGCTAGGTCAGAAATGGTTTGACCTTTTCTCCTCTAAGCTTAAAGGAAAATGCATTGCTTCTAAGTAAATGTCTTCTTCTAACGAGGAAGGTGTTTTTTCCTTCTCTGTCCCAGACTCTCTTGTTGACAAGAATATTGCTAAAATGGATTTCTCCTTGGTTGGAAAGATTTTAGGTCCTCGACCTAATATTGAGGAGGTTCGCACTTGGGTGCTTAAGAAGTGGGATTTAAAAGGTCAGGTGGAAGTTGTAGCCATGGCTAAAGGTTTATTTTCCTTTTCCTTTTCCTGTTATGAAGACATGAGAAATGTGTTTGTAAAAGGGCCTTGGTCATTTGGGCATCTCTCTATGGTTCTTCGTCCTTGGGATCCTGGGGTAGATTTGTCCAAATGTCTTTCTAATTCTACTCCTGTGTGGGTAAAACTTTCAAATCTACTGTTGGAATAGTGGGACGAAGAAGTCTTCAAGGCGATAGCAAATTATTTTGGAAGGATTGTCTTTATTAATGAGGCCACTCATTCCAGGAAGCGGTTAGTGGAAGCCAGGTTTTGTGTCATGATTGACCAAGATATTGTGCTGCATGAGTTCTTCTTTTTAAAATCCAAGGTGGGGTCTTGGAAGCAACAAATTGTTTTTGAAAATCTTCCTTTTGCTTGCTTCAAATGTAAGAAGACGGGGCATTAGGCTAAGGATTTCCCTATGACTGGTGTCCCACCTAAGGCTGTTAAGCAAACCAAGGTTTGGAAGATAAAGGAACCTAAAGATAACCAAGGTAAATCTGTTGCTAGAAATGGTATGGAGGGTGAGGTGAATATTGAAAATCTTCCTTCTCCTCCTATTGAGGTAGGCAAGGATCTGAATAATTATTTGGAGGAGGTTGTTGGTTACTCTTTAACTCAGGATGTGGATCATGTCTCAAAAATTGCATGCTCTCCAAAAATTCATGTGTTGGATTTGGTTGTTGTTTCACCATCTCCTCTACATACTGGTTTGGAGTTGGTGGTTGGTGATGGTGCTTTGGTAGTGGTTGATCCTGTGAGTAAAGATGAAGATGGTTTAACCTAGGTGCATGGTAGGAAGAAGAAATATTCTTCTCCCCCCAACCTCACAAAGGCGTCACCATGAGAAGGAAGAAATCAGATTGTGGGTCTGAGTCAAGAGGACAGGGTAGACCTACCTTGTAGAAGAGTAGGGAGAGGGAGTGCAAGCGGGATATTGTTGAGGGGGTCTAGAAAACCCTCTTTGATTTATGCTCTAAGAGAATCCCCTCTTCTTGCAAATTAAGATCATTTCATGGAATATCAAGGGGTTGAATAACTTGCATAAACCGGACCTCCTGAAGAATCTTGTTCGGGATCATAAGCCGGATATGGGCTAATGTAAGAAGTTGGGTCCACAAAAAGCTCAAAAAGTGGAAGTGTTTTTTCTGTTTTTCAGAATTTGTCACACTTGGACTGAAAATTTGAGGCACTTACATAATGAATTTTATAAAACGTCTATAATATGAAATTTATCATTTTGAATCTAGTTTCTAAATATGTAAATTATTCAAATACCCAGATTGTAGAAATTAACTTTTGATAGGGATCTATAAAAACCACTTTTTAAAAGTCCTTATTTTTTTACCATACCATGCACATGTACAGACAACATTTTTTGACCCAAATAAAATTATTTTGCTAATTCCTTTTGGTGAAAGAGAGCTAACAACATTAATATTGATGAGGAAATTTTTTTGTAATTTTTTGTTGAATATTTTTTTTTTTATTGAATTTTTATTGGCCTTAACTATTGTTTTTAAAAATCAACGTGTACGAACAACTTAATTTGACCTAAACTAAACATTTTTTGAACATTTTTTTTCATTGTGTAGAGAATTGCCTAAAGATTGATGCCATATTATTTTTTTTATGAGAAACTTAACCAAAACAAAGTTTATAAAAAATAAAAAAAGCCTGATATTTCAAGTTTAAGGACTAGTTAGCTTTCAAAATTAATTAAAAAATAGCTAAAATAGTCCAATCTTAAAAATATATATATATTTGGAAACTAGACATCATGTTCTGTAATGGGTTTTAATTTTATAGATTGATTCAGAAAAAAAGTCCATCAGCCATATTGTCAAAGTTGGACATTCTTCTTCAATCTACCTTAGTTTTTTAGTTGCAGGTCAAAGGCTAAGGCTCGGATTGCCAAGCCTTTCCTAAGCCTAAAACCAAGGTTGCATGTGGGTTGGGAATCCAATTTTTAAATAACGCGTACGCATTATGTAAATGCGTACACATTATTTAAATGAAACGCGTATGCATTTCATAACGTGTATGCGTTATGGTTTTTCCCATTGGGTAAATTTAATGCGTATGTGATATGAAACACATACGCGTTTCTAATATGACCGTTTTTCCCTGATTTGAAATTTTTTGATACAATGCATTTTTCCTATAACATTCTTTTTCTGCAGTACGGTCCGAAAGCGCCATTTTTTGTATTTTTTATTGCAAATTTGTCTTGTGCAGGGCATATTCTATTGCAAATTGTTGGAAGGACAAGTGCAAGTTGAATTTTCTGAAGTGGAATCAAGTACAAGAAGATTTTTTTAAAAAGAGCTCTTGGATGTATTCATGATGTTTTTGAATTTCAAAGTTTATAGAAGAAAGGATCTTCATAGTACATAGTTTTATTTGAATATTTGAAGGAGATGGAAATTTGAAAATTGGTTACAAGTAAATCATTTGTTTTGTCATCAAAGAGGGTTTGGTAATGATGGGATCAAAGCAAAGACAAAGGAAAAAGTGTAGAAATTCAATAACACCCGAAGAAATTCAAGCAAATAAAGATATGGAGGAAAAAAGACAAAGGGATAGAAAAGAAAGGATTCGTCAAATGAAAATTTGGAAGCATCTAGTTCCATGAATATTGAAGAGGAAACCATGAATGGTGAAATGAATGTAGATGATGCAAATATGGAGATGGTGAATATGGAAGAAAATGCAATTATGGAGACAAACTCAACTATGCCTTCAACTTCAACTTTGAATGATATGGAAATAGTACCTATGCAAACAACTTCGGGTATGTCTTCAAATCCACCTCCCAATGATATGGAAAATGCACCTATTCAAACAATCTCTCCAGGTATTTTTTCAACCCAAGTCTTGATAATATTGATTTTTCTTGTTTAGATGAAGCTGGATACACCATTGATGATATCAATAAATCTAGGGTTGAAAGAATTCAAAAAAAATAAAAATGATGAAAATATATCTTATGATAATGCAAATAATAATCAAATCTGTCATATTTATGAAAATGAGAATGAAATCCCTTTTACATTTGAAAATGAAAATGGAATGAAAATGAAATCCCTTGTATGGATGAAGGTGAAAATGTTTTTCTTACAATTGAAAAAGATTTGCTAGATAACCTTCATGGTAAAGTTTCTTGGAGACAAATTAGAACTTATGGAAATAAAATATATAAAATATTTTTTTATAGAAAGAAATTAGGATTCCAATGTCAACTCATGGTGCAATTGATGAGAATGTGGAAAATGAGAAAAGTGATGAAAAAATTAGGTATTTTTGTAAAACCAAAAAAGAAAAATGATTCAATAGAACAAGTTATATCTAGTGTTGCTAATGCTATTGATTGTATAGGTAAGAAAAGTTGATCTAAAGATAAAAATGTGGCTCATCATGCAATAACCAACTACATTAGTTGATAAAGCAACTTCAAATAAAAGAATGTTAAGTAATATTAGTAAATGTATAAAAGTAAATCCTAAAACTTTGATAAGAGTTGCAAAAAGAAGAGAAAGTATTAAAAAGGATCCAATTAATCAATGTTGGAGTTTTAGTGGTAGACTCTCAAGATTAGACATGAAATTAACTAATGAAATTAAATCTTTAATCGATAAATTTTGGCATGATACAAGAGTATCACCTAACATTAGAGATGTCTTAAAATTAAGGGTGGGTTCCAAAATTCATGTACCTCATCCAAAGCATTCTTAGATATGACTCAAACTGAATTATATAAAAAAAAATTAGATGCTTCAATCTTACCATTGAATATTAACATAAGTCAAAGATCATTTGAAAAGTGTAAACCTTGGTATGTTAGAATTAATAAGCAACAAATCTCTTGTTGTTGTAAGACTCATGTACAATTCCGTTATTATTATGATATTTTTTGATATATATGATGCACTTTGCATGTTAACCAAATTATGCAGGACATTTGTGGTATTAATATGCCACCTGAAAAAATCAAAGATTTTATAGCAGGTTTATTTTGTGAACCCTCTAATGGAAACTTTTTTTTTTTAAAAGCATGTATTTCTAGAGAATGTGATAGATGTGCTAACTTTTCATTATTAGGAGAATGTATGGATGAAAGTAGTTTTGATGAATTTGGACAACAATTAGTGGATGTAAATTTTTTTTTAAATGTTGAGTATTCTTTAAAAGATGGAAAAACTGGAAAATGTTGTGAGCTAATTATGGAAAAATTTAGTGTGCATGCATTTATTAAGGAATTTAAAGATAAGATTGTACCTAAATATGTTCAACACTCTCAGTATGCTCATTGACTTGATAATCAATTTCGTTTATGTAAAAACACATTCCCAATTGGAACTAAATTATCAGTTGTTGATTTTGTTGAAAATTATACTCTTGCTCCACAAGAAGAAATTCAATTGCAGTATTATAATTTAGTGCAAGTAGCTATTTTTGTTCATATTGTTTATAGACATGCAAATGATAGTAGAGAAGATAATAGAATTTTTTTGAGAGAGTACCATTTTTATGTAAGTGATAATCAATTACATTCATCTGAGTTTGTTCAATATTGTTTTGATATATTTTACAAAAATTTAAAAGAAAGAGGAATTCAAATGCTAGAACATCTCATATGGTCAGGTAATTGCATGGGTCAATTCAAAAATGCTAGGATGTTTTATTGGTTATGTAGAGTTCATAAGGAAAATAATATCTAGCACATATGGAGTTTTTTTGAAGTCGGTCATGGTAAGGGAGAACACAATGGAGTAGGTGCATGTGTGAAAAGAGCTCTTGCTAGAGAGCAACTAAAATTTGAGGATGTTGTGAAATTTAGAGATCCACGTGCAATTGTAGATTGGTGCAATACCAAATTATCTACAAGAACAAGTGAGAGCTCAATAATTCGCCACTTCTTTTGGTTAGTTGAAGAAAATGACATTTGTTCTCGACAAGATTGTGAAACAATTAATGGATCTACAAAATGGCATTCGTCTAAGAGTTTGAATGAAAACACATGGACAATATGGACAAGGGAGTTGGCATGCTTTTGTCAATTTTTTATTGCAGGTGATTGGGAGGCTTGTGAAAATATGGAATGGGTTGAACAATGGCAACAAAGAGCCTTAACACGTACATCAAAACATGTTCAACATGTAACGACAATTGAAGATAATCAAGCGTTCACATCAGATGATTATGATCGTGTTTCTGATCTTGTACAAGAAGGTACATTATTTAGTGAGTTGAATTTTATATGTATGCATGTTTATATGTGAATTAAATATAAGTCACTCTTTATTGAATTTTTTATCTATTTTAGTAGGACATGTGTATATTGTTGTTGCACCTGAGGGGAATGAAGAGGAGATAGAGTACTAGTTGGATAGATGCATTGAGAGAAAACATAAGTTGGTACATCCTAGAGTGGATGATGATAACTTTGAGTATCCAACTAGTTAAGTGGTTGTTGTTGGCACCTAGCTTCAAAAATATTTGATAAGAAAGAATGTCTTGCCTGAATTTGAAGATTATGAAAGACACAAGAAGATTATACATTATTCACATTTTATTTTGGTAACCAATATAAAACTAGTTAGATATCAAGGGAGGCCTGCTAATAAAGTTTTATGGACACTTTCAATGGATGATCATGAGACAATCATAGATGCATTAGAAAAAAGAGAGGATGCAAATGGTACAACGAGTAAATAAATATTGGTAAGTATATGTAGGTGTACATATATATTTAATTGATATATATATATTTATCTTTAAATTCATTTCCTAATTAAAGTTTTATATCATTTTTTGTTTCGGGTCTCCCTTGAAACTAGATGCTTTACAAAAAAGAGAGGATATGCACTCTTATTACAATGGAATTTGAATCTAGAGATAGGTAACTATATATAGTTGTAGATACATTTAGTTGAGAGTGTAAATATAAAACTAAATTTAATTCATTGTCATTTTATAAAAAGTTTATAATTGATTTCATATCCCCTTAAGCCATTCTCTTAAAACCCCTTAAGCCATCCTCTTATGTACCATTAATCCATCCTCTTGCATCGCCTTTAAGTCTCTCTATTAATTCCCCTTAAGTCATTCTATTAAGACCCCTTAATCCATATCCTTGTATATCTACCCTTAATCCATCCTCTTGCATCCCCTTAATTCACTCTCTCAACACCCCTTAATCCATCCTCTTGCATCCCATGAAGTCACTGTCTCAACAACCCTTAAGCCATTCCCTTGTGTACCATTAATCCAACCTCTTGCATCCCCTTAAGTCACTCTCTCAACACCCCTTAATCTGTCCCCTTATGTACCATTAATCCATCCTCTTGCATCCCCTTAAGTCTCTTTATTAATTCCCCTTAAGACATTCTATTAGGGCCCGTTAGTCCATATCCTCGTATATCTACCCTTAATCCATCCTCTTGCATCCCCTTAAGTCACTCTCTCAACAAATATATATGGGTTTTAAGGGTTTAGGGTTCATCTCCTAGTCTTTAGGTCCTATGGTTTAGGTTTTAGGGCTTGTAGGGTTCATGAGATGCTTAGAATAACTAATCTATATGGATTAATGGTTTAGGGTTGATCTCCTAGTCTTTAGGTCACATGGTTTATGGTTTCTAGGGTTCATGAGATGCTTATAATAACTAATCTATATGGTTTTAAAGGGTTTAGGGTTCATCTCCTAGTCTTTAGGCCATATGGTTTAAGGTTTAGGGTTCTAGGGTTTGTAGGGTTCATTCTATCAACTCCCCTTAAGTCAAATCATTCTATGACACTTAGGTTTCTAGGGTTTCTAGGGTTCCACCCTCTTACATCCCTTCAAATCATTCTATCAAATCCCCTTAATCCACCTCTTGCATCCCTTGAATTCATTCTATCAACTCCCCTTAATGCACCCTCTTGAATCCCCTTAAGCCATCCTCTTATGATCAGACACCTAAGATTTAGGTTCATCTCTTGAATCCCCTTAATATATATGGGTTTTAAGGGTTTAGGGTTCATCTCCAAGGATTTAGGTCTTATGGTTTAGGGTTTAGGGTTTCTAGGGTTCATGAGATGCTTAGAAGAACAAATATATATGGGTTTTAAGGGTTTAGGGTTTAGGGTTTTTAGGGTTCATGAGATGCTTAGAATAACAAATCTATATGGGTTTAGGGTTTATGGTTCATCTCCTAGGATTTAGTTCACATGATTTAGGGTTTAGGATTTCTAGGGTTCATGAGATGCTTAGAATAACAAATATATAAGGTTTTTAATGGTTTATGGTTTATCTCCTAGGATTTAGGTCACATGGTTTAAGGTTTAGGGTTTCTAGGGTTCATGAGATGCTTAGAATAACAAATCTATATGGTTTTAACGGTTTATGGTTCATCTCCTAGGATTTAGGTCCTATGGTTTAGGGTTTAGGATTTATAGGGTTCATGAGATGCTTAGAATAATAAATCTATATTGGTTTAGGGTTTAGGGGTCATCTCCTAGGATTTAGGTCCTACGGTTTAGGGTTTAGGGTTTCTAGGGTTCATGAGATGCTTAGAATAACAAATCTATATGGTTTTAGGGTTTAAGGTTCATCTCCTAGGATTTAGGTCACATGGTTCAAGGTTTAGGGTTTCTATGGTTCATGAGATTCTTAGACTAACAAATCTATATGGGTTTTAATGGTTTATGGTTCATCTCCTAGGCTTTAGGTCCCATGGTTTAGGGTTTAGGGGTTTTAGGGTTCATGAGATGCTTAGAATAACAAATCTATATGGGTTTAGGATTTAGGTCCTATGATTTAGGGTTTAGGGTTTCTAGGGTTCATGAGATGCTTAGAATAACAAATCTATATGGGTTTAGGGTTTAGGGTTCATCTCCTAGGATTTAGGTCACATGGTTTAGGGTTTAGGGTTTCTAGGGTTCATGAGATGCTTAGAATAAAAAATCTATATGGGTTTTAATATTTTATGGTTCATCTCCTACGATTTAGGTCACATGGTTTAGGGTTTAGGGTTTCTAGGGTTCATGAGATGCTTAGAATAACAAATCTATATGGGTTTTAATGGTTTATGGTTCATCTCCTAGGATTTAGGTCACATGGTTTAGGGTTTAGGGTTTCTAGGGTTCATGAGATGCTTAGAATAACAAATCTATATGGGTTTTCATGGTTTATGGTTCATCTCCTAGGATTTAGGTCACATGGTTTAGGGTTTAGGGTTTCTAGGGTTCATGAGATGATTATAATAACAAATCTATATGGTTTTTAAGGGTTTAAGGTTCATCTCCTAGGATTTAGGTCACATGGTTTAGGTTTTAGGGTTTATAGGGTTCATGAGATGCTTAGAATAACAAATCCATATGGGTTTTAAGGGTTTAGGGTTCATCTCCTAGTCTTTAGGTCATATGGTTTAAGGCTTAGGTTCTAGGGTTTCTAGGGTTTCTAGGGTTCATTCCACCAACTCCCCTTAAGTCAAATAATTTTATGACCCTTAGGGTTCTAGGGTTTCTAAGGTTTATAAGATCCAATAAGCCATATCCTAGGGTTCATGACATGCATCCCCTTAATCCACCCTCTTACACCCTTTATGTCATTCTATCAACTCTTCTTAATCCACCCTCTTGCATCCCTTGAAGTCATTCTATAAACTCCCCTTAATCCACCCTCTTGTATCCCCTTAAGCCATCCTCTTAAAGGACCCTTAAGTCATATCCTCTTACATACCCTTAATCCACAATCTTGCATCCCTTAAGTCACTCGTATAATTCCCCTTAAGCCATCCTCTTAGGACCCATTAAGCCATATCCTAGGGTTCATGACATGCATCCCCTTAATCCACCATCTTACACCCTTTAAGTCATTCTATCAACTCCCCTTAATCCACCCTCTTGTATCCCTTGAAGTCATTCTATCAACTCCCCTTAATCCACCCTCTTGCATCCCTTGAAGTCATTCTATCAACTCCCCTTAATTCACCCTCTTGCATCCTCTTAAAGGAACCTTAAGTAATATCCTCTTACATACCCTTAATCCACAATATTGCATCCCTTAATTCACTCGCATAATTCCCCTTAAGCCATCCTCTTAGGACCCATTAAGCCATATCCTAGGTTCATGACATGAATCCCCTTAATCCGCCCTCTTACACCCTTTAAACTCATTCTATCAACTCCCCTTAATCCACCCTCTTGCATCCCTTGAAGCCATTCTATCAACTCCCCTTAATCCACCTTCTTGCATCCCCTTAAGCCATCCTCTTAACTCCCCTTAAGGAATTCTCTTAGGACCCCCCTTAAGCTATATCCTCTTAGGTCCCCTTAATCCATCCTATGGAAAACATCATTTGAATTTGTATGGAATTTATAAGATCCAATTTTGTAACTTTTACTATATATTGTTCTTTTCTCGCATGAATTACTTACTTAAATGACTAATAAAGATTATAGTTACTTTACTTACATTAATTATTTGTGTAGGTTCTCATCAAGTCGATCTACCATGCGATTATCACTGAAAAATTATTTTATCAAGAGACTATGTAAATATCAATTTTTAGTCTTCACCCAAAAGTTGATAAGCTAAATAATTGTATATACATGTGCACATATATGTTTCATCATGTTGTATAGTTGTATTAAACATCAATATACATTATATATGTTTGTTCAATGTATGAACTTCAATGAACTTATTAGTAACTTTTTAAGTATCTCGTTCCAATTTTATAGATTATACATTTCATGTCTTGTATTTACCACATTTTATATAATTGTTCAATTGTATAGATTATACATTTTATACATACAAGGAGATAGATTTTTGTTTATTGATTCAAATATTTGCAAGAATTGGAAAATAGTTAAAATTACCTACCCTTAATTTATTATGAATATAATCTAAACTATTTAAGGAATGTTTTAATTTGTCACCTAAACATGTGATAAATTATATATATGAAATTTTATTGTAGAGATAAGAATTTATATAGTGCATGTATTACTTGAAAATTGGATAAAATATCTAGATCTACATGCATGAGTGCATAAAATCATCAAAATGAACATAACACGATCATAATTGACTACATATATAATCATCACATTAAAGTTAACTGATATAAATAAACACAAATATGTATATGTCAAGTCCAACACATATATTTAAATAAAACTAGAGATCTATATAGTCTATTTAAAATTTAAAACCATCTAACTATCAGGCCGATCAGTCAAATCAAGTCTCCTCTTTGTTCCATGTCGACTAGATGTACCCGCATCATGTTGTAAAAGAGTACAAGAAACTTGAAATTAGATTTAAAGTTATTTAGAGATTATGATATAATAAAACATATTTAAACTTGAAAATATAAATTTAATTAAATATCTAGTAAATACAATAAAAATGATTTTTAGTATGCATAAATTACCATATGATCATGTGAATCGACTGGCACATTTTGTTCAATGGGTAGCATAACTGCCACTTGAGAAGATCCAAATGCTTGATCTACTATATCCTGCATATTCATATAAAGCAATCAATATGTTAAAACCTCAAATATATATATATTGAAAAGATCCGTAAAAATTGTTTAGGAGATTTAGTAAAGTTTACAACCTTGAATGATATGACCTCATGACCACACACCTGAGATTTCCCATGCATAAATGTTGACAATGTCTTAGGTGCACCTGTGATGGGTATCTCATGAAATCACTGCATATAGATGTACAATAGTTTGTATAGATCATTCACGCTTGTGTATGTAAATATAAAAATTAAATTAGATCTATGATGTGTATTTAATTTAAACTTAACAAACTTTTGAAATCATGCACCTTAGCTGATGATGGCTCAAGAGCGCTCACCACAACTTGTGGTTGGTCAACACTAGGTATTGTATGACCTCCTTGCATCTAAATATAATATATAAATTCAGACATCATGTTTACACATTCAAAATAAATTAGATATATCCACACAAACTAAATTTAATATATATTGGTTTAAGTACCTGACCAAAAGGTGATCCCAGATCTACAACACTCAACATATAGACACGATCATTTTGAGTTTTAGGCATTGTGTGATCATGCATCTACACCGAACACTTATTGAATTAATATTGTATTATATATATATAATTTGATGTTATTATTTACATGAATTTTGCACATTTCAAAAAGAAAAATTAAGTTTAAAAGATGAACAATGATGCTCAGAATATAGCAAATCCATATATTATTCTATCTTAGAGGCATGTGGGTCACTTGAAGTGGATGCTTGAGTATTCCTATTGCCCGAGCCTCCATGCTCTCTATTGACCACTTCAGTCGTCACATGTGTAGTCTAATGAGTGAGATGTCCTGAAAGTGAACTCAATGCTCCTAATGTCGATAACATGGTCTATTGTTGAAATGCAATGGGAACACCAGTAGAAGGAGGAAGAATAATAGGAGCAATCAGAGCACGTCACCGAGGATCAACACGTGCTCCTAATCTATGTTGGGGCATGCCACACCCATCTCCCTGAAGACCTCATATCAAAATAGTTGGGTTTTAAACCCAACTCAAACTAGCCCATAACTTTCTCAAAAAGTATAGGGGCACCTCAGAATTGCCATAAGGTGGACTATCAAACACCATCCACCATCTATCCCAAAAATGTGTAGCTATCTGGAGGTGCCTACACCATAAAATTGAAATTCATTTTTTGGTGGGTGGAATTCGTTGGTTAGTTTCAGGGTTAAAAATATACTAGCACATGGCTTGTTTGGTAATTTTACGGTCATTAATTTATTTATAAGACAATCCATCTGCATATAATTATTTCCTCTCTTCTCTCCATTGATAGAACCTATCTAGGTCTGCATCAATAGATCGAACATAATCGACAATAGTTTGCATTGTAGATGCAAATTGTGCAAGATGGGGGGGATTCTAGGCTCATTTTTTATCAGATCTATATTTCCTTGAATCACCATAAGATTTTCCCTAATGCTCTCTCTCAACTAATCCTGATCTACTATGGGGGGTGGGTGGTTAGGAGGTGGAGAGTTTTGAGGCGTGGGGTTTTCTTGTGGTGGTGGGTTTGGATCTATGGGATCTACGTGAATTTGTGGTTCAAGCATAAAATCCTCTATGTTAAATATGAGATCCATGTGAATGTAACCAAATGGCAACTACATGTTAAACAATTAAAAAATATATATCAACAAACTAATTAAATAATGCACACAATTTGAAAGTTATTTAAAAATCACATTGAATGTGCACAAATTCAAAATACAATTCATTTGAAGACCATTCGATTAATAACATTAAAAAATCCATAGCATGTACACATTAAATTAAATCCATAAACTTATGTTTAGCTAGATATCACTTGATAATTAAACTATAGCTAAATTTGATGATACATGCATTAATTCATTTATTTAAAATAAATAAAACCACATGGATTAAGGTAACTTGACTTAAGATTTATTTAAATAAATCACCATCAACATTTAAACTAGGAGTTGGATAAAATGTATCACTTGAATTGAGAGCTCACATTCAAGGCTACGATATCAACAATGAGGCTTCTTTGAATCATTATTGGAAAAATTAAATAAGAAGATTAGAAATAGAGATTGTGAACATGAGGTGAGGAACCATTTAATTTCTATAGGTAAAGGACTAAAGAATGAAAAATAAGACAAATGTCTAGATATATAACTTTGATTTCTCAAATTGGGTGTTAATAGGAGGTTAGGGGTTGTTTAGAGTGTCTTCTATTACATATGTAAAGGTGGAAAAAGAGAACTTGAAAGGTCCCCAAGATAATTTAGGTTATGAACAACTCAAGAATGAGTGTGAAAATGGGTAAATGATGAAAACCATGTAGTTTAATTCAAGTAAAAATTATCCTAGATTCTATTTATATTAAAGGATTAAATTGTTAGACAAGGATGCTCAATGGAGCTCATAAATATCAAGCATATCATTAATTAACTAATTCATCAATAAGTAATTTATTCTTCCAAGTTTTTATGGGTCTCTAGAGCTTTATCTTTTTGGGCGAGGGGACGTTTACTCATAGGTGTGGTTATTTCCCAACAAGAGTATATCTATAGAGCTAAGGTATATCGATTGTGAATTTACATGTGTATAAATATCAAGTATGACATATAATTTAATTAAATGCGAGGACATAAATTGATTTATCTAAATTTTCAAATTCCATGATAAGAGACACAAGTTCTCTATAGTGGGACAAAGTAGTTAAGAAGAAATTATAAGTTTAACACTAACATTAATTTATAATCTCATTCATTGTTTTCAAAGCATACTATTTAGATAGGAATAAAAAATTAATAAAAGACATTCAAAGGGACACATAGATATATGCTTTAACTCGGTAATTGCAATACATACAAAATAAACAAAGATGAGCTTGAGCTCTATTGACATATTGAAAATGGCTTCTTTAAGTACACAAAGACTTCACTAAATTTAAATTTAGTTGTACAATGAAATCATATTTATACATGTGAAAGTATGGAATGTTTTAGGGTTTATAATAGTATTTTATTATATATTGGAATTTTTTAAATATTTTTGTAATTAATAGCTACAAAAAACTTTGGTCCATGAGATCGAATATAACATATAAAGTTTAAACAATATACATAAACCCAACTTGATTATTAAAATAAATAGCACAATTTCTAATTGCAACCATTGAATTATAACTCTAAACCTTACCCTAACACTCACACTAATTCTAACTTGAACCATCTAGACCCTATTTATAACTTGAACCCTAATTTATTCTAACTTGAACTCTAACCCTAAACCCTAATTGTAATTAAATCATATCATAAACTTAGTTGAACCCTAACCCTAAATGCATGTAAACCTTAATCATAACCCTAATTAAATATTGATTGAATGTTTAAATCTCACCAAAATTACAACCATAACCCTAATCCTAATTTAATTTTGACCCCAACCCTAACCCTACACCAATTGAACCCTAATTTTAAGTCCAACCCTAACCTTGATCTTAAATTTTAATTCATAATCGTAATCCTAACCCTAACCCTAATAGAAATATAACCCTAACTCTAAACCTAGTTGAATACAAACCCTAACCTCAAACCTTACCTGAATATTTATCTTAGAACCCTAACCCTAATGAATATTAACCCTAATTGAACTCCAACTTTAATTGAACCCTAACTAGGTAATTGAAGTCTAATATTAAACTTAAACCTAATCATAACCCTAATTGTAATTGAACTCTAACTATATATATTAAAGTTTAACCCAAACCCTAATTGTACCCTAGCTTTAACCTAACTTTAACCTACAAATAGGGTTTTATTTTACGTTTTAGGGTTTAGGTCCAAGAATTAATGGTCTGGGTAAATTAGTTTTTAAGGACCAATTTTTTTTAGAACCTAGGGTTTAGGGTTTTAAAATTTCTATATTAAATGTGTCGAATTTAGGTTTATTTTTATGGTTTTTGATTTAGAATTTTATGTTGTTTGTTTCATTGATGTTTTTGGTTAATTAAATGCAGTTTAAAAACTATAAAATATTAAACTAAAACAAACTAAACAAAAAAAAACTAAATAGCAATTATAAAACAAAAATGCAAGATATAATGCAAAAATATGGCAGAATTCAACCAACCTAGAGGTCGTTGAGGTAGGTTGCGTCAATGGGAGGAGGTGGCAGTGAAAATTTGAACGAATCTTTCCCTCTAAAATGCGTACGCGATTTGCTTCTCCTTCTAGCGCACTAGAAGTGACAATCAAAATGATTTTCACAGTCACTTATTTTTTTTTAAAAAAGTTCTACAAAATGTGTACACATTTCATAACGCGTACATGTTTTAGGTTCACGTACTCGAATCATAATGCATACGTATTATGAATTTAGGCTCGGGTACCTGATCCATAACACGTATGCATTTTTTTAAAATGCATACGCATTTTGTGCGAATTTTTTTTTTCGGGCCAAAACTTCCTCTCTTCATGGATCCAACTTCTTGCACTTACCCATATCTTGTTGATCCAAAAGATGAAAATGTAGATAGATAAGTTGGAAGCTTTGAAGAATCTATTATATAAATACTGTGGGTTTCATGGGGTTAGCTCTGAAGGAGCTTTAGGTGGTGTGGCCACTTTTTTGAATGCTAAGTCGTTGAGAGGTATCCCGATCACTGATGGTTTCAATCATGTTGAGACTAAGTTTTTTTGGCTTAGGGATTCTTATTCTTGGGTTATTTCTAATGTGTATCCTCTTGACCTATAGAGAACCAGAAAAAAGTTATGGGATGACCTTGGGAGTCTTAGGATAAATTTTTTGGATCTCCCTTGGCTTGTAATGGGAGATTTTAATACTCCTTTGTGTGATAATGAGAAAGTGGGGGTGTCTCAAGCCAATCCTGAGAGTAGGTTTGATTTAAAAAAATTTATCGATGAAAATGCTCTTATTGATGTTAAGCTACCAGGAGCTAGCTTTACTTGGTCCAATCAGCGTGTTGGTGTGGATAATATTTAAGTTAGATTAGACGGAGCTTTAACCTCTGCTTCTTGGTTTGTGGACTTTGCTTGTTCCTTGTCTTCTATTATGAGATGTGGGTCAGACCACTTCCCTATTTATTTTTTTGTTGATAGGCTTGGGAGTAAGAAGAGATTTCCTTTCCGATTTGAATCCATCTAGTTAAGGGATCCACGTTTTATGGATTGTATTAGAAAATGGTGGCAAGTTAACATAGATGGTTGTTTGATGTTCAGAGTTGCCAAGAAGTTGAATTTTGTTAAGAGGAATCTCAAAAAATGGAACAAAGAGTTGTTTGGTAACATCTTTGATTCTAAAAGTTTTGTTCTTAATAATTTGGATGATATCTAGCATATCATCCAATCGAAGGATCTTTCAGAGGATCTATAGTTACTGGAAGATAGTCTTCTCACGCAACTACACGATATCGTTACCAAGGAGGAGGATTTATGCAGGCAAAGGTCTCGGGCTATCTGGTTGAAATTTGGGGACCGTAATTCTAATTTCTTTCATCTCACTGCTCTTAGGCATAAGTCATCAAACAAAATTTCCTCGATTAGAGATGATGGATTGTTGTTGGAAGATGAGGAGGCTATTAGAAGAGTAGTTGCAAGGTTCTTTGAACAACTTAGAAGAGTAGTTGCAAGGTTCTTTGAACAACTCTTGATGGATGATCTAGTTTGGGATCAAATGTGTGTGGGTGCCTCTCTAGAAGTTATTCCTAAAGTTGTGATGGAGAATTTGAATAAGGAGTTGATGGCTATTCCTTTGGCCTTGGAAGTCAAAGAAGCGATTTTCTCTTTTCAAGGTAACAAGGCCGCTGGCCCTGATGACTTTCCTTTTCTATTCTTCTAGTCATGTTGGGAGATTGTCTCTGGGGATGTGATTAATGCTGCTAAGGATTTCTTTGGCTCAAGAAGTCTTCTCAAAGAGCTTAATGTGACTTTCATTTTTTTGATTCCCAAATCTACTGATGCAAAGAGTTTTGGTGAGTTTCGCCCGATCGGCCTTTGTAATTTATTTATAATTTTTTTTATGAAAGTGCTTGCTTCTAGATTACAAAAATGCTTGTTGAATCTAATTTCAAAGCACCAGAGTGGTATTGTTAAGGTTCGTCAAATACTTGATTCTGTTATTATGGTTCATGAGCTTGCTCATTCCATTAATGTGTCTAAAAAACTGGGCTTCTTCCTGAAGTTAGAACTGCTCAAAGCTTCTGATAGAGTGAGTTGGAGATTTCTTTTGAATGTCCTTGACCAGTTTGGTTTTTGTAAGAAGTTTCTCCAACTTTTTGAGCAACTCATTTTTTCTCCTTCATTTGTTGTCCTGGTGAATGGCTCTCCTTCTCCTTTCTTCTAGAGTTCATGTGGGTTGAGGTAGGGAGACCCTATCTTGCTGCTTCTTTTTATCCTGATGGCGGAGGCTTTGGGTCGTAATATCCAAAAGGTGCTTCATAATAGTGCTCTAAGGGGCCTTTTGCCTTCATCCAGATGTGATCTGATTACTCACCAATAATTCACTGACGACACTATTATGATGGGTGTTTCTTCTCTTAAGGAAGTTAGAACTGTTAAGTGGTTGTTGGTTGACTACGAGAAGGCTTCTAGTTAGAGGATCAACCTACCTAAGAGTCATATTTTATTCCTCAACACTCTTGAAGCTCTGTAGCTTAAGCTTGCTAGAATCTTGTCTTGCAATAGAGGTGATTTCCCGTCTTCTTATCTGGGGCTCCCTTTGTGCATCTCCAAGATTCTAGATTCCTTTTGGTTGGGTTTGCTAGATAAATTTAGCAGGAAGTTAGCGGGTTGGAAAGGTGTGCTCCTCAATCAGACAGGTAAAATTTAGCTTATTTCATCCACTCTTCAGAATTTGCCCATGTTCGCTATGAGTCTTTTCAAGATTCCTATAAAGTTTGAAGATAAAATGGAACAGATAATGAGAAGGTTCCTTTGGTCAGGGGTTGAGACTAAAGCCATAATTCCTCTTGTGTCCTAGGAGTTGGTGTGTAGATCGAAGAAGTGGGGGGGTCTTGGTATTAGAAATTTTAAATCTTTTAATAAGGCTCTTTTGTTGAAAAATGTTTGGAGGCTCCTAAATGGGGATGTTGGGTGGGCCCCTCTGGTGGGTAATAAGTATTTGTATGGTTTGTAGAGACCTTGGAACATGTTGTCTTTAGAGGAGATTCCCTTTGGTTCATATTTTTGGAGGAATATTATGTTGTGCAAGGACTTGATTGCTAGAGGTGTTAAGTGGTTGTTGGGCGATGGTATTAGTATTCTTTTTTGGGAATATTTTTGGTGTGGGGTCTACCCTCTTATTTGTCTTTCATGGGCTCCCCCTATTGTCCCCTTGTGTAAACATCTTTTTGGGCCCAAGGTGGTTGATTATTTTGAGGATGCGGAGTGGAAGAATTTTGAGGTTTGGGACCCGTCTTTGAAGGTTCTGAAGGACTTCTTGTGTTAGGTTTGGATCCCATATTTTCCTAGAACAAATAGAGTCATTTAGGCCCCTTGTGCTAGTGGTAATTTTCTAGTGGCTTCTGCTCTCATGATTTCTTTGGAAGTGTCTAGCTCTTTCCCTTTTTGGGGGAGGTTATAGAATAAGAACTTGATTCCCAAAGTGAATGTCTTCTTCTAGCTACTTATGCAAGGTAAAGTTTTAATGCAAGACAACCTTTGTAAGAGGGCATTTGTGATTCCTAATAGATGTTTTCTCTGTGAAGCTGATGGTGAGAATGCTTTCCATATTCTCCTTGAGTGTGATTATTATTTTTCTCTTTGGAGTAAATTTCTTAGGCTCTGGGATATGGGTTGGGTCTTTCTGGATTCTCTTGCTAAGGTTTTTTATCAATGGACTTTCCCTTCTTCCTCTCCTATTCTACAGTGGTTGTGGGACCTTATGGCCTTGAATATTGCTTGGGGATTATGGAAAGAAAGAAATAATAGGACCTTTCGAGAGTCTAAACTCAAGGTTCATAGTATTTTTATCAAGATCTGATGGACCGTTCTAGAGACTTTTGCTTTGATTCATTCTTATTCTACTCAGTGTGTCCCTTTTGCTTGCATTGTTGGTTATGAGATTCTGGTGACTTCTAATTGGAAGATTATTTCAATTCCTATTTTGAATCCTAAGTCAAGCTTAGTTGCTAGATTGAACACTAGATGGCAACCTCCTCCCTTTGGTTGGGTTAAAGTTAACTTTGATGGGGTAGCAAAGGGGAATCCTAGGCCTACAGGTTGTGAGGGGGTGTTAAGAAATGATGTTGGAAGTCTCCTTTGCACGATGGCACTCTCGTTGGGAACTCAAACCAATCATTGTGTGGAGGCAGAAGATGTGTTCATAAGTGTTAGATATGCTATCAACAAAGGGTACTCCAAATAATGGGTGGAAGGAGACTCTATGAACATAATAAATTATCTTTGTGGCACTCATACTCTGAGTTGGAATGTCGACTAGATCATTAAGGATACAATAATCATGTTGCAATATTGTGAAGAGACTCGCGTCTCTCACGTTTACCAAGAAGGAAACTCGTTGGAAGATTTTTTCACCAATGATGCTGTCAGTTTAAATGAATTTCCTTCATGGGAGGAGGGATCGATCCTTCCTAAGAAAGCTAGGAGTTTACTAAGGAATGATGGCATGGGCTGAGGTGATGTGACATTTAAGGTCTAGTACCTTCCTCCATTTCACACGCTTTGTGGGTGTCTTGTTGCTCTCTGGTCTTTAGTTGAGTGTTTTTCGCAAGGGTTTTGTGAGTCATGTGTCGATATCCATGGGTGGTGATAGGAGTAGAATCGAGTTTCATTCATGTGGGAACATTTGGAGAAAGAAGAAACTATGGAATATTTTGCGCCATGGTAATTTTACTCCATTTTTGGAGAGACTGCACGAGCATGAACCTAATGCCTCGGTGCAATTTGTTTCTTTCTAGTATAATTGAAAGCTCAAGGTTAAAGGTCTAGAAGTGGAGGTAAATGTTGCCACTATTACTCGGATGTTGACAGTTGGCCGAAAGTTCTTCAAGGATAAAAAGAGTAATGAGGAGGCGATGGTCCAATTTTTTTAAAGATGACGAGCGAAAGAAATTAATCAAATTGGAGAGTTGGGGCTATGAGAGAACTTCCCTCAAGAAAATTTGGGTGAGCATTGCTAAGGTACTGATGTGTTACGTAACTTTCGAAGGGAGGTTTAGGGCTATTCTTGTTCACCATTTTACTCTCCTCAACCATTTTAGACATGTTTTGTTCATTTTGTTTCCTTTCTTTCTGTTATCATCTTTGGAGGTCTCAGTGTATGCACATATGAAGAATAGGAGGGCCCTCATCCTCCATGAAGGGATTATTTTATTAATTATGGAACATATCAAGACTGCTATCCCTGCTCTTTCCATCAAGGGCAAGGAGAAGACTTTAAGTGATGTGTCTGGGTCATCAAAGTCAGATTCCTCTTCGGATGAGGAGGAGGAATGGAACGAAGAGGATGAGGATGTTTCTCCAATGGTTGCGACTACATCTTCGAAGAAGAGGAAGGTGGTTGGTGCTAAGAGTAATAGGGTAGCTAAGCGGCTTTCCCTTTTTGGGAGTGAGGACATAGAGGTGGGGTCAGATGTCTCTTCTCCCAAGTCTGTGGAGGTGGTTGTTGGTAGAGATGTTGTTGGTGGTGGCTTTGAGGTGGGGACACAAGATAATGTTGTGGGTTTGGTTGGAAAATTGAGGCTGTTGATGTGTATTTCTAACCTGAAGAACAAGGCCTCAAATATTTTGACCAAGGACCCCAATGTAGTTGGTGATGACAAGGATTCTGGTGATAAGACGATGGCCATTGAGGATTCCCCTATGCAAGACTTTCCCAAGGAGGAGCAGGACAAGGAGATTAGGGGTCGGGATGAGGAGGATGCAAAAAAGAAAAAATCCAAATAGGAACCTTTGAAGGTAAATCCTCTTTCCGAGGACTTTTCTTACCTTGAGGATGATGTTACCTCCATGTATGATTTACTGGATATGGCTCGAGATGGGGCCATTGGTACCTTTAAATTAGCTAAGTGGACTCTGTAAGAGTTCAATAAGATTAATATCAAAATCAGAGGTTTGAAGGAGAATCTGGAGAATGTTTCGAAGGGTTCAGTGCCAGAAATTCTTATTGACAAAATGGTGGACCTTGAAGGCTCCTATCATGACTTTAAATCTTTGTGTGATGAAAGATTGTCTGCATTGGAAGCCAAGGTTTTAGGTATAAATGTGGATATCAAAAACTATTGCAGGCATTCCATATCTCTGTGAAGAACATCATGGACTCCTTGGAAGTCCTTTTCAGAAAGATTAGTGAGCTTGGGCAGGATCAGGTTTATTTGTCTGAGCTTATGGAGAAAGAGCACGTGACCAAGGGCAAAGGTAAAAAAGCTGCTAAGGATGATGACAAAGGACTTGTTGTCAGAGGGTTGGCTGATTGGAAGAAATCATTTGATGTTGAGAAGAAGGAGCTGTTGGATATGGTCGAAAGGCATAGGAACCAACAAATTGAGGTGGCCAATACTCTAAGTGGCTTGAACTTGCGCCTGGTCTTTTTCTTTGTTGCTTTCTGTTTCCTACTGGGTGTAGGTTTCTTTTAGGTTGTTTTGTTGTTTTGTGGTTGTTGGGTGTTGATGGTAGTCTTTTGCCATATTTTTAGGTTAGCACCCACTCTGTTGTGTTTTTTGGTTGTTGGGTTGCTGCTGGTGGTCTTTTGAAAATCCTTTCTTGCAGCATCTTGTTTCTTTTGTTGTAAAGGGTTTTGGGTCCCTTCAAAACCTATTTTTCCCTTATAATCAAAACACTTGGATGAAATCAATCTAGCATTAGATAATTCAATCCTCCATCTCCCTTCTCCCAAAGGGTTTCTTTCTCATTAGTTTTGTTTTAGCTTCAACTCATGAATTTATTTAGAATAATGGACCCAAGTTTCATGGTAGATATGGATTCATTTTAAGTCATTGGAAACCATTCTTAAATTTTTGATTGACTCTAGATCCCTATTGTCACCATTTGGATTTTGTTTTGAAACATTCCTTGCATATGCCAATAGACAAAATGGTTCAATTGTTGGCTAAGAAGGTGGGAAGTTTTTATCTAAATTCAACTTTTATCTTCAACAAGTTATATTGATTGGTTTTAATTCCAAATTGATTAATTTGATCAAATTTTACATGAACCTTGTGAGTTTTTTAAACCTAAATCATAAACTCGAGGTTCAAGGATTACTTCGGTAGAAAACTATATGTATGTTATATGTTAGATACTATTGTTCATTAATATGCAAATGAAATATAATTTCCATAAATTGAAATATGCAAGCATACAAATTTAAAACATATTGACAATGCAAATGATTTTTTTCCATTTTGAAATGTTCAAGCAATCAAATTTAAAACATAAAGTGATGCAAATGAATTTTTTCCATTTTTAAATATTCAAGCAATCATATTTAAAACATGTAAAGAAATGCTTGAATTACACCCTGAAAATTCTTGGTTTTCAAATGCAATTTTTTTGTTTGATTTCAATTTAGGGTTTCAATTTAGGTAAACTTTTTGGTTTTGAAAGGTAAATTTTTTTGTTTGATTACAATTTATGGTTAATTTTAATGTTGGATTTCAATTTAAGGTTATTTTGTGTTTCATTTCAACATGTGATGGTTTTGTTTCATGTTTTCTATTTGATTTCTACAAATGGGGATTTATTTTATTGTAGGTAAATAGAAATGCAAAAAACTCAATACAAATTCAAAAAATACAAATAAAATCCTAAATTTATATCTAAAAAACCAAAAAAATGGGTTTGGTCACTTAGATGGATGTTGTTGTTGGTGTGCTTGAATTGGGATCCCATATGCACAAAGTGAAAATGACGCTTCATTTTATTTTTTAATAAATACCACTACCAAATGGGATCATTTTTTTTACAAATCGTGATCACGTTTTGTAAAAAGGAAGATCTTGTTTCCCGAAGGCTAGATCGGGACACCAATACTAAACGAGATCCCAATTTTTAAAAAGTAGGATCCCATTTAGATTTTCGGCTCGGGACCCCGAACTTAAATGAGATCCCATTTTGTTGAACCTAATTTTTGGATTTTGGTTAAGGAAAAAACTTCCATGTTTCCTGGACTCAAGTTCATGCATCTACCCGTCACCAAGATATTCAATCCTCATAAATGGCATTCCATGTGGTTTCTTCAAAGGAGAAAAAGGAATAAAAAAGGGGAACCCTCTATCCCCCTTTCTATTTGTAATCATGGCAGATGCACTCACTAGAGGGATTCATCAAAAGGTTACAACTGGGAAATAGACTAGAATTATGTAAATTGCAAAGAATATAACACCAATGACACATCAACTCTTCATTGATGACACCCTACTATAAAGTTCTCCAACACTTAAGGAAATGGAGGAAATAAAAAGTACATTGGAAGAATATGCATGGTGTTTGGGGTAGGTGATAAATAAAGATAAATCAAACTTATACTTATTCAATACACAAAAGATTATTAAACATAGGTTGGAAGATATGATCGGGTTCATGATTGGGATATTGCCAATTACTTATATTGGTATTCCTTTTTATGAAGGAATTACATGAACCTCCTACTGGATTGACATCATATCCAAATGCAATAAAAAAGCAAAAGCATGGTGATGGAGGTGGCAAACTTTTTTTGGTAGGATCACAATAAAAAAGTTTGTCATTTTTCCAATCCTAATTTATATGTTTTCTTGTGTTGGGCTAACATCCAAAGTGGAGAAAGATATCAACAATTTTAGAAGTGTTTCCTATGGGAAGGTTCAAACGAGTTAAAGAGAATGCCCCTAATTGCATGAGATACGATCAAGAAAATAAGCAATATGGTGGTGCAACAACCAAATATATCCATAAACATAATTTGGTATTAGGCGTGAAATTAACATGGAGAATGATTAAAAGTCTTGAGGCCCAATGGTGTCAAATTTTAAGAAGCAAATACTTAGATACCAATGAATCAAATCAAATTGTCACATTGGAAATCCACTGCATGGATCACAAATATGGAATTTCATGATAAAATCAAGGAAAATAACAATTTGAACATTTTTCAAGGAGAATGAAATGAGGAACAAAGGCCGCCTTATTCTGGCATGATTCATGAAATAGACACAAATCAATGATGAAAAAAAAATGGATTAGAAGAAGCAACAATATAGCTAATAGAGCTTCATTATGGCATGAAGGTCCATGATTATATTCAACCCTTATGCATTGCAAGAAATCAAACCACCTAATGGAATTTTTTTGAATTCCTATTGGTTTCAAGCAGAGAGGAAATAATCAAGGAACTAGGTAATATTTTCTAACAAATCAAGATGATGGACTTGTTTGGTACAAGACCAAATCAGATGAATATTCAACCAAATTAGGATACAAAATACAAAATATGGAAGAAAGGATAAATGATTGGCCATTTGATTTATGTTTGGGCACAAATGTAATGCCAAAAGTTGGTGCCTTTACATGAGATGCTTTGTACCAAAGAAAACTAACATGGGAAAGAATTCAAAAGAATTGTATTTTTGGCCCACAAAGATGCCCGATGAGTGAATGCAGTGAAGAAATAATAGATTGAATATTTTGTTATAGTGTGAAGTTGCAATAGAATGTTGGACAAAAATCCTACAAAAACTTAGCTGGTTCTGACATCTTCCTTCATCTATTTCATCTCTCTTCTTTAGTTGGCCTAAACTACACAACCAATCTTTATGGGGAGGAATTTGGAAAACTACTCCAACCACCATTATTTGTCACACATAGAAAAAAGGAAAAAATTAACATCATTGATAAACCAAAAATTCAGGTGGATATCTATGAGTTTCAGAATATGAGAGTACAAAAAAAGAAGAAATGACAATTTTCAAATTGGGATAACAAAATCCTTTCCACTTGGCAAGTGCTGAAGGTCCCAAATTAGAGAAACAATGACCAAATCAAATGGGTTGAATGGAGGATGGCCAAATGGGATTTACCACCAAGTGGTGATGTCTAAAGTTGAATTTTGATGGGGTGTCATGTGGAATTTTAGGATTTTTGGTGCTAGCTTCATAATTTGCAATGAACATGGTCATCTATGTTGGACTAGCTCAATAAAAATAGGGATTAAAACCAACAATAATGCATAATTTGGAGCTTTAAAAGAAGGCCTTAAACTATGTGTAAGGGAAAATCTTAAGCATTTTGGACATAGAAGGAGATTCCCAAATAGTTGTGAGGGTAGTAATGAACAAAGGAATTCAAAATTAGAAACTAGGGATGAAATTAGACCAAATTTTGTTGTACCTTGAGAAAATTGGTGATTTCACAATAAAACACAATTTCAAGAGAGCTAACAAAAGCAACAAATTATCTCTCAAATCAAGCAATTGACCAATGTATAAAGTGCAAAATATTAGAAAATATGGCAGAGTGGAATTTATTGGGTGAATTTATAAGGACATATTGTGTGAAGGCTATAGGAAATGTCATAATCAAAAGGAACTATAAAAAATGAATTCACAATAAGGGAGTGGGACAAGAATTGATAAGCCAAATTCAAAGAAGATGGTAAGTTGTTGACAGTCAGGTAAGGCCTCACATGTGAATAACATGGGTACAAGATAAAATTATATGTTGGAAGTTACTACCCATTTCAAAATGTTGAGAGCTTGATCATCAAAGTGATATCATGATTACTAATGAGGAAGATCATCGTAAAGGATGGAATTCTGGATTTAGAATCTGATATACATACCTTAAAAGTTGTGAAAAAATTGAGAAGTTGAGACATGCAATTTAAAAACTTAAGCACATAACACAATGTTTAGTGGACCACATGGGTTGTGGTTTTGGGGTGACTTTTGTAGGCCACAAATGATAACTTCTAACAAAAGATGGACAAAAATTAAAGCAAATCCAAAATGAAAAGATATCCCACGGGAATCACAAGACAATCCAACAAATCCAAAGATAAAGGTTGTGAATCCTATCAGAAGATCACATAGGGATTATGGTTGCAAACAAGAAACAAAGGATCACACAAAGTTAAACTTGATAACTATAAAATGGTTTTGGTTCATAGATTGATCTCATACTCAAAATGGCAGATATTCTTGTACGATACCAACCATTACTTGCAACTGCAAGCAAGAGAATATGGAGAAGAAAATGAAGGAAGTTTTCAAACTGAGATCAAAAGTGGAGGAGAAAGAAATCAAAGTAGTGACAAGAATAAATCATTTTCAAAGAGAACACTCATAATGTGGAATTGTTGGAAAGATTCATGTATAGCATTGTGAGGACTTCAAGAAGTTTTGAATAGGTTGGAAGAGCGGTGGGTAACTTTGTTAATGACAAATATCTGGCATAAGCTATAAATGCTCTATTCACCATAAGTACAAACCCCAAAATAGGTCTTGTTGGGGATGCTCTCTATATTAAAATTGCATGGAAGAACGAGGAAATGAAACAGGAATCACACTTATGTGTGAAAGGCTAACATGAAATAATATGTATATATATTCCTTTTATATTTCACATAAAGATACTCTCTTTTCTACTCCTCAATTAGGGAGACTTCAGGTTGTAATTAAGGGGTTGAGAACCCTTTTTTTGGCTTGGATTGACTTCAAGCCATAAAATGTATGTTTTTTATCATTTTAATAGTGTTATCTCCTATTTTTTTCAACTTGTTCATTTTTCAAAGTTGTAACATTAAATTATCACCCAATTCCTTGATAATTGGTGTTCCTATGGTGTCTTTCAGATCATTCAGTTCGAGCATGTTTGAAGGTTGTCATTTTGAAAACCCTATTGCCAGTTAGTTAAACCATGCCCCATATTTATGAATTATCTTGACTCAAACTATAATCCTTGAGTCAAATTGGTTAGTACGAGTTGATGATGTGAGCTCAATGTTAGATGTCAAATTGAAATTTGTTTTATGTATGTTTCTAGAATTGTAATAAAAAATCGACCTCCCACATTGGTGAAAATGTGAAAACGAATAGTTTTTGAAAACTTTGTATTTTTGGAAGAATTTGTCATAAGGGGTTGCTCCTTGGGTTTTTCCAAGCAATGAGACCAGTTTTCGTAGCAACCCAATTCCTCATTTGGGAGAATTTAAAGTTTCAATTTTTTTGACCGAATTCCAAAACATATAAATTCTTTTATTTGGTTGCTAAAAACAAAATTATTTTTTGGGTTTTAATCACCACGATTTTTTTATCATCCCACAAAAAAAATCAAGAAACTTCTTTACTAGCTAAGAGGAGGTTTGTCAGAAAAGTATGTAAATTATTTTAACTTTTTCAAAGTTTTAAATAAACATAAAGAGAGTTTTTCAGGTATTTAAATGATTTTCTTTTGTTTAAAGCAATGTCAAGTAAGTTTTGTATGCATTATTTCATCATTAAACATTGTTGCTCACATTTTGCTCAATTCTACCCTACATTGCTCACATTTTGTTCAATTCTAACCTTTATCTTCACAAAATTACAAATCCTAAGCTCATGCTCACTTTTTCCCAATTCTAATCTACATTGCTCACATTTTGACTAATTCTAATACACATTGCTCACATTTTGACTAATTCCAACCTTTGCTCACATTTTGACTAATTCGAAGCCGTTGCTCACATTTTTCAAAATTCCAACCTCTATTCAGGGAAGATAGAAACAAACTACCATAACCACCTGGGAAGACATATCTAAAGCACATCCTCAAAGAGTGTGGGGTTTGAAGAAATACAATGATTGCAGATTAGGCGCAATAAAATGGTGTTTTAATCAGATGTTATATTTGTAAATGCTCTGGTATACTCACACAAATGTGGAGACGCAAGGTATATCAAAAGCAATAAGGAGGTTTGATATGAAAGGTTTTGCATTTGGCAAATGCAAATCTTCAAAGGAATTGTGTGTGGTTTTTAAACCCATTCGGAAGAAAGTTTTCTGAGTGAATGGAAAACTTGAAAGCATAGACAAGGCATGTGAAGTATATGACAAAATTTTCCTCATAGAAATATGATCTAAGGGGTCGAAGTAGTTGCAGATTATGGCACAGTTGTTCAGTGAGAAAGGCGCGATATGTTTAAGTATGTATAAAACCAAAGTCCGCACCATCATCCTCCCTGTTCGATGCTAAAAGTGGACGCATGGACAATTCATGTGAACTGTTTGACAGAATTCCTTCAGCTACCTGGGAGCTATGGACAACAATTATAATGTTTTTCTTTACAATTCCCGAGTCGATGTGCATGCCAAGAAGTGTTGATGCAATTGTATATACAAAGCATGCCAACTAGTTGACAGAATTCCTCCAGCTTATAGACTGAGTAGAAATTGCATACAGAGAATGGTGCGATGGAAGTTGCCAAGGGACATGAACTATCTGAAAAGAATTGCCTCAAAGAAATATGATCTCAGGAACAATGCATAGGCAAGGTATATGAATTATAAGACAAAATGCCTTACTTAAATATAGGCAATGAGGCGCGATAGAGCATATTAATAGGCAGGCCAACTGTTTGACCGAATGCCTCAAACAAATGTTAAATACTGTAGGAAATTGGATTTGTTGAAAAAGCTTTAGGGAATGTAGTGTGCTAGTGTGAAGCCGATTTCCTTGACCTTTACCAATGTAATAAGTTAGAAAACAAACTATGTTGTTCAAATTTGAGAAATTTCTAACTTTAATTAATGTTAGTTTTACTCTTAGTTTTATTCTCCACAATTTGTGGAGATAGTTACTAAGGTGGTTTTGAGGTGGTTGTGAGGTAGTTACAAATAAATATAAGGTTCTAAATATTGTAAAGGATTTTTTATTCTCACAAGTTTTACATAAGGAAAATTTTGGAATTGTAAAATTTTGAAAGTAAATGGAAAATAATTTTGAAGGTGCAGTCATGTTATTTTGTTATGAATCTTTTGTATGTTAGGTGTTTGGTTTTTTTTTTTTTATCTTTACCTTTTTTTAACCATCAGAGGTATCCCCGCGGCCCAACCCAACGCCCAACCCATCTTACCTTGGGCTTACAAACTGTCAAGTTGGGGACAGGAAGGGGCGAGCTGAGGCGAGACTAGTCCTCTGGGGATGCACGCAACCACTCGCAAGCCACGCCCATCGGGTGAGGCCGGACCTCGGACTCGAACCCAAGACCTCGGGGAGCAAACCCGAGACTTAAGCCTCCTCCACTATCCGTGCGAGCTTTGGGACAAACCCTTTTGTATGTTAGGTGTTGATAATAACATTTGTCATCCAGAAATTGATTTGTGAAAGTAATAGTCAAATCTTAATGAGTTTCTTTCAGATATATTCACTTTTTGGTATTTAAAATAGGATGTATTTGGATTTGATATTTGTTCATCATTGGGTTTTTTGCGGTAGTCTTTGATCCTTGTGATGAAAACTTTTCAATTTTAAACATTTTTGTGAAACTCTATTAGTTTTAGTCACTGCAAAACTTTCATACCTTTGTGTAGTTTCAGATTAAAAGTACACAAAAATATCAAACACCCCTATCTTGCGAGGGAGTTGTCCCTCTCAAACGTAGAGGAAGATTGTCATTTCATACACAATCTCTCTAATTGTTGGAGTGATATTGTCACTTTCCATTGGGTGAGTCAAATATTATTTCAAGTGTCAATCCGCTTACCAACAAATAGAAAGGGAGCTATCCCATGACAACAATTTACTTAAAAAAAACATATATGACATAAAAAATAAAGGACTAGTAATATAGACTTTAGTCATACATAGGAGGAGGAGATTCATACTAAAGGATAAAGATCCCAACATAAGTAAGAGAAAACATAATGAAATAAGGGAAAACATCGATCTTATTAAATATTATCCATATCGAAACTTTAAAAATTACAAATGAAATATGATAAATGATAGACAATATTAGTTGAAATTCTAATTCCAACATCTATAGAAAAAAAAAAAAAACTCTAATACTAAGAATGATTTATAGACTTTTATTCTAAAATTTTAAAATGAACCAAACTGAAAATACTTTATTTATTACACATGAAAGTTCAAAGAAATTATTTGTTCAAAACAAAGATAAATGAAAACTAACCATACATTATTTTTTTTATATGTGAGAACCTTAAATATGAAGAAAAAAACAATCTTATAGTTGTGACAATTTATCCTATTACTTCCCTTTATTAATTTTAGAAGATACTATTGCATCAAAACGACAATCACCTTGTTTTATGTTATTTCTAGCTATTATGATCAAAACTAGGGGAGAGGAACTAGTAGTTGAGCACCCCGACTTCATGCTTCTCAAAATCCTACATGAAATTTCAAATCACTCCCATTTTTTTACAGCAGCTTACTTGGCAAGTCCCCTACTTATAACTAAGGTTTCAGGGCGACATCATCAAATATTATACCATATCGACATGCTTTTTGTCAAGGTGTCCAAAAAGGCCCAAAAAAAAGTGAGACCAATACTTGTGCATACTTGTGCATCTACATCATGTTTTATTGGACAATGATGTGACATTACATGATTTGTTGTTTTTTAGATCTAAAAAATATATTTCATTTAATTATGAGTAATCATTATCAACATTAACAACTTTAAAATCACAATAATTGATTCAATATTATTAAAAATATTAAACATTATATAAACAAATACTATCACAATACTCACTATTTATAGATATGTAAGGAGAGAACAGTTCTATTGGGCTCAAAACAAATTTCGACCATCTCCATGGACTCTTGTTTAGTTTGACTTCTGACACGTGTACTGTTGGGAGGGGGAACAACGCTTCTGCAAACAGGGTGCTGTCCCTATATTTTTCTAGTTTTGCAGCATGTCCAATACCTGTCCCTGGACTCGTGTTCTGTTCAAATTTTCCTGTTCTGATACAATTTCCATATCCATTTGGATCGCATGAAAGAGACAAATGTTCATTCTGAAATGTAGATTTACAGTGACCTCAAATGTTTGAAGAAGAATTCGAAGTCCAGAATAAAATAATTTTGAAGAAGCTATACTCCAATTGTATGATGGAAAACGAACAATTAAGATGGGGAATTATGACATAGAATCACTTGACACAGAGCCGTAGCTGCTAAAGCAGGGATCTTGATCAGACTGTGGTGTCAATGTTTGAAGCGCCGTACTCTTTAATTCCCCATCTGCTTCTTCTCCTTGTTCATCATCTTCATCTGCAATGGAGGACAAGTAGTCTGCAGCCTCTGTCATGGAAGGTCTTGCGTTTTTATCAAACGCCAAGCATCTAAATGCAAGTTCAGCGACTCTGTGCACACTTGATCTCACAGACAAATCCTTATCCACGGTGAGAAAAGGATCCACAATTTCATCGACAGTGCCTGAGCTAATTGCTTTTAAAGCCAGCCATGCTAAATTGATCTCATCCTTACGGCGCGAGAAGTCTACTACTTTGAGCGCAGTGATCATCTCTGCCAACACTACGCCAAAGCTGTACACATCGCTTTTATCAGAGAGATGGAAGTTCTGATGGTATTGAGGATCCACATAGCCTGGTGTTCCTTGGGGAGCTGTGGAAATGTGGGAGAATTCGGACAAAACAAGCTTTGACAACCCAAAATCTGCAACTTTGCAATTGAAATCATAATCCAGAAGAATGTTGCTGGATTTGATGTCTCTGTGGTAAATTGGAGGATTTATGGCGGAATGAAGGTAAGCAAGAGCTGCTGCAGTGTCTGCGGCTATTTTTAATCTTTTTCTCCACGAAAGCCCCTCTCCTCTTTCTCTTTTCAGGTGCTGAAAGAGCGTGCCGTTGGGCATAAATTCATAGACAAGAATGGGTTCTCCTTTTTCTTCCAGACAACAGCCCAGAAGTCTCAGAAGATTTGGGTGATCCACTGCAGATATAAGATTGATTTCGTTGAGAACTCGTTCTATGACATTTTCATCACCGCCCATATACCTGATCTTCTTCACGGCCACAAAGCGTTCGCCTGGAAGCTTTCCTGCGTACACCGTTCCGAATGCTCCACTCCCTAGCCTTTCTTTATCTGAAAAGTTTTTTGTGGCTTTTTCCAGCTCCCTGTAGCTGTAGATCGGAATTGTCAATGTTCCTTTGGCAGACAATAGCCTCTTCACGCTGACTGTCCTCTTTTTGACTGCACATTCTCGTCTTCTGTAGTACACAACAACAGTGGCTAAAACCGCAACAGTTGCTCCAACAATCACTGAAAACAAGAGGATTTTTTTTTTCTCAAATGATGTGTCTCACAGTGAAAAAATAATTGAAACTGAAAAGCAAATACAGATTTAAAATGTACGATTGAATTTTTTTTGTGGGGTAGAACGCACAGGAGATCATAACGGTTTTTGTTGAGTTTGTGCCACAGCTTCCAGAGGCATTGCAGCCTGAATCTACATCAGCACATAATGTATTATAAATTAGCAGTATGAAAGAGGCTTGAATTGACTTTGAAACCGAAATCAGAAACAAAATTGAAGATGAAGATTAGTGCAATAAGTGCAGAGAAGCGCCTAGCATCTATTGAGCCTCTAAACGAGCATTTGCATGATACAGAAGACTAAACAACCAATACTCAATTCAAAATCTATAATAAAGAGGCTAAACAACCAAAACCAAATTCCAAATCCAAAATTATATTAGTTGTGAATGAAAAAGAGAGAATCGATGGCATTTGTGTTACCTTTTATGCATCCAGAGCCTTCCATAAATCCATCACCCACAATGCCTGGTGTGCAAGAGCATCTGTGTGCTGTTTGGTTGTTATTGGGATTCGGAAATTCAGAGCAAATGGCGTTGGTTGAGCAGCTGCAGTTTCCATCCACCCACCATCCCAGATCAATGTTATTCACCTTTATGCTTATGCTGATGGAACCATTTTGATTCCCTTCACATATGATGCTGCTCAACATGTTTTGGCATGTTGAATGCTTCAGCATCTCCCATGGTAACCAATCCTTCAAACCCATATGCGATATACATGTAAAAAATTTCTGATCCACCTTCTTGCAACTATTTTTACGACCACCTAGATCTATTAAATCGGTTAAGTTGAAGTTACAGTTCAGCTTCTTGCAATTAGGTCCCAACATAAGAATATTTCGATTTGTTAGAGCGAATTGCTGCTGGAAATCTGATAAAATGTCGTTTAATCCCTTGGTGCATGCGATGTTACCGCTATCTTGGTTTTTGCTCCAAGGATCAACGATAACACTGTTATTTGTGAAATCCACAACTTTATACCCCTTCAAGTATACTTGCCCATTCGGGGAACAATCTTTATCCAGTAAGTAAGGACAGTTGCCGCTAAATCCAAAAGGATAACTCACTGTTGTCGAACCACATGTCCTGTTACAGAGGCTCTGTGCAGTGCTCAAAACGCTAAGCAATATTGGTACTAGTCCCAGAAAACCATGCTGTAGCTGTAATTTCTCCCTCATATTTGTGAACAGAGGTGTGAACAGAGAAAGCTTGTTATAGAATACAGAGATGATCAATGAATCCCCTTCCCTCGTCAATGGAACTCACTTTCACGAACTGATTCTGAATATCTGTGTGGGAACTGACCAAATTCTAAAATCATTTTTTTGAATTGGAATCATTGAGGGATGAAGCTGTGTTGCAGCAGTCCTGGCAGAATGAATATTCTGCAGTCTTTAGTACTAGATTGATCAATAAATCCCTTTCTGAATATCTTTGTGGTAACTGACCAAACTCTTACAACAATTTTCTGAAAATTGGAATCGTGTCGTGGGATGAAGTCCTTAAGACCAAGCTGAACAAATACGATGCGAAATCACTCTAACTTCCCCTCAATCTCATCTAACACAACTAATTACTAATTTTATCTACAGAAAGCTGTAAAAGAGCTCTGCCTCTGACCTCCATATACATCTCCTTTTTGTATATATTTCAACCATCTTCCCCTGTTTTTGCTAACGGAAATAACTCACTATTATCATTCGCTTATGCACTATGAAAGGTTAAACACGTTCTAAAAAAACACTAACTTCATATGTATGTGCAATCAATTAAATTAAGCGTAGTTATCTAGCATATCAAATTTGGTAAATGGTATCCTTGTTATGGTGTATACCTTATATTTCTTCTAATTATTTTATCATTCTTATATATACTAGAACTTTCTAGACCTTTAAAGTAGAGGAAAGTTATTAAGAGAGTTGATAAGACCTACCATAGACAATCCATGTTTAATTTTTACTAGGGTTATACAATCAATGATTAAATGAATTGTGATATTGTAGATACTTGTATTTAGAATCTATGTAAGGTTTTGGGAGTATTATGCCAACCAAGAGGTTGAAAGTGGTAGTGGTGATTTAATTCCATAGTTTGGAGATTAGTTTTTTCAATACTAGTGACCAGTCATATCTTAGTGATCATTCATTTATAATGGTAGGCATGAATCCATTAGGGTTTAGGTTTCAGGGTTTACGAGTTTAGTTTTTAGGTCTAGGTTCTAGGTTTTAGTTTATTGTACATGTATCCATTATTTTGATGAATATGTTTACAAATGAAATTTATAAACTATAGAATTCAATCTAATTACAAAAATTAAAATAAACAAAAATACAAACCATGAAATTACAAACCCTAAACGTTACATTATATAATTAAATTTTAAACCATAATTACAAACACAAAATGTTAAATATAAAGGGAAAAAAAGAAAAACTACTAACCTGGAGGTCGTTGAGATTGAGTACGTCGAAGGGAGGAGGTGGCATGCACAATTTGATGGTGTAAATGGCTTCAAAAATGGGTACCTATTCACCTCTAATCGTTCTATCTCTATATAAGAAAGTTCCAAGTGAAAATGAACCGACAGTTGGGTTTTGTTATAAAAAAATACCTTTTCGAAATAGGTATCCGAAGCGAAACAGGTGCTTGCTTGAATTTAGGCTCGAGATCCCATTCTTTTTGGCATTCTTTTTTGTCGAAACTTCCCCTCTTCATGGTCCCAACTTCTTGTTTTTACCTAGCAGGAGAACCCTTATCATGAATATAATAGACATGTGAGAAACAAACCCCACAAAGGAGGAGAACCTTTATCATGAATATAAAAGACGTGAGATCAAATAGACGAGATAAGATAACAAGATAGCATTACCAACAACTTGTGGCTCCCCTCTTGGATTGATAGACGCGACAAGCCTATGAGAAAGAGAAGCCTTAACTATTGTGTGAGAAAGTATTCCAGTAGAGATTCGCTATGAAAGTGAGAGAGAATGAGATAGTAAAAGAGAGCCAAGAAGTTAAGAAAATAAAGGTGAAAATGGAGTTTTGTTTAGCTACATGAGCGGGAGGAGTCATTACACATGCATCCTTGCCACTATGATGTGTCATAGGTAAGGAACACAAAATATTGACATTTGAATCTCGAAAAGTTCGAGGGTGCTAGCGCATCACAGAGAGGTCTATGTATCGTGCAAGTTTTCTACCAAAACTTTACACAAATTAGGCATTCAAGCTACTAGTTAGAATCATGAAATTCCAACTTATACGTTTTTGCCATAAATGAGGCAGGCCTAAATGTGTAAGTGTGAAATTGCCACAAGGTACAATTTTATGACACTACACCTTGGAATAACAATTGAGATTGAGATCTACAAAATGGAGAAACCCTAATATATGCTAGAATCAAAATAATTATAATCTTGGACATTTAAAAATTAAATTACTAACATCTGCTAGAAAATGGATTCACGAATAATCAATTGAAATCCCCAAATTCTATTGTGAGAGATGCAAAAGATAAAAACATAATGAAATATCTTGTCATCGACCACCACCAATCCCGAAAACAGAATGGATACCAAAAAGAAGCCCAATAATAGACAAATAAATTGAAGGGAAAGTGGAGTCAAATGAAACTCCAGCAAAGGAATAGGGCCTCAAAAATGAAATAAAACCATGCATAAAATTGATCACAAAAAAAATGAAAACCTACCTTCTAAATGGGTAGTAATTCCATATGAACAAAAAGAAAAGACAAATCATACACCAAATTGGGAAGGCTCAGAAATAGAGGAAGAATAGATAATGGACAAAATTGACATGGTGGATCAAAGACGCATTAGCCAAATGGCATCAAATATTCTAAATAATGGGGGCAAGAAAAAAAGAGGCAAAAAAGGAAAGAAAATGAATAAAGAAATAAGGGAGGAGGAGGCTTTGTGTGAGGAAAACAATCTATCAAGACTAATTTGTTGAGATCCAAGGGAGAAATCACCTCCCCTAGGAATCAATGAAGATCCTTACCTGGAATGTTAGGGGAATTAATTCCCCTAATAAACAATTTATGATAAAATGTCAATTAAACAATCAATTAATGAATGTGTAATGCTACAAAAAACAAAGCTAAATTTAAAATAAGAAGAGGTATTTATAAAGCATTGTATGGGATGGTTTGGTCATTTCATGAAAGGAACTGGAGCCTCTATAAGATTAGGCATAATGTGAATAATTGGAAGGGTGTCAATTAACATAATTAGAACAAACAATAATTGGCAACTTGTAAAGGTATGTAGTTTTGGCTCCAATTTAGAATTTTATTTATTCAATATACGTGGACCTGCTAAACCAATAGAGAAGAGGATCCTATGGAGAAATATAGAAAACGAAGTAAACAATTTAAATCAAAGAGAAATTATTATTGGTGGCAAATTTAATGCACTATTAGACACATCTAAAAAATAAGGAGGAATAGGAAGAGTGTCACAATCCGAATAAGTCTTAATAGAGTTTGTGAGGCAAAATGGTTTGGTTGATATTATCCCCTACAACGGGACATATACCTGGAGTAATAGGCAGAAGGGATTTACTAATATTGTCAAACATTTAAATAGTTTTCTAACTACATTAGATTATATTCAAATGACCATAGTGGTTGTGTCAAACATTTGTCCTATGTCCATTTTAGATCACTTCCTTGTGGAACTGGACCTTTCTAAGGACACACAAAAACTAAGGATCTAATTCATATTTGAGAAAATGTGGTTGCAACATGGGGAGCTCATACAAATTTTAAGATAATGGTGGATGGAACTCATTGCATTGGAAGGAACCCAAATGACGGAATTCACCTAAAAGTTAAAATGCATAAAAGAAAAAATAAAGGTATAGAAAAAATAATTCAAAAACATCTTCTAGTAAAAGGAAAGAATAGAAAGTGAACAAGAGGAATTGAATCATAAAGTTATAAAAAAATGAATGTTTCAAGATGATTATGGCAAAGAAAAATCCTTACTAGTAGAATACAATGAAATCCTAGCAAGAGAAAAGTGCTATTAGCGAACAAAATCGAAAGAAACATGGCTAGCTAAAGGAGATATGAATACCATTTTTTTTCAAACTCAGCAAAACTAGAAAGAGTTATTAATAAGGTATTGCATATAAAGAATAATGATGAACACACTCTCACTTAAATCAAGGAAATACAAAATGAAGGTGTTTGTGTCATGTCTCTATTTTTGGTGATGCTTGCGTTTACTTCATGTGGTTTCCATTTCATGTTTTCATGCTTATGTGTGGTATACTTAATGACAATAAATGTGGTATTTAATTTTGTAGAAGTCGCAATGAATGAAATATTATTTTATTTTGGAAATAATGCCAAATGGAAAATATTCCTCAAAATTAATATATGTTGATGCTAGGAGTTAAGGAGAATTGATTTTATTTGGATACTAACTTTATGCCTGTTGCTTGAGTGTATGTGAGTGGCAGGTCGTCGAAGACCAAGGGTGTGGTTACAGAGGGGAGATTAGCTTCCTGGTAGGGTAAAGCAGGAATGATACTCTTGATCACACACAAACACTTAGAATCATACAAATGCATTTAGCATGTGTTTTGAGTGAATGTTTTATTTTCAGTAAAATTTAAATGGCTATTCAATTTTATATCCACATATGTACGCAATTACAAGAAAGGAAAATAAATTCTAGAATAAATGAATATTCATATGTGCAATTAAACATGGAGAGGTATCGTTTTGATAATTGTTTGTTTTAAATTATTGTGAATGCCATGTTCAAATATTAATATTAGAAAACAAATAAATAATTTATTTGCAATGTTTTGAAGAAAAAGTTGGAAAACAAATTGAATAGAAATAAATATTAATTTGGAAGTAAAAAGGAAAATTGAAAACCAATTCTTTTCTTTATTTGTTTTATTTTCCAATTTCAAGATTGGGTTTTGGAAAGTGGGGAAAAACCTTTTAAAAATATGAAATGTGTTATAGGAAAACAACCGTTTTTTATTTGGGCAATTCATCTTTCTGGGCTCTGCAATAATTTGGGAAAAAAAAAAACAAAAGAATGGAGGGGGGTTTTACTGTGTTCTTAGTTTAGCAATTTAGTCTTTTGGAATTGGCAATACAGAAAGAGGAAAACATAGGAAGAGGCAAAGTGAAGAGGGGATTTTGGCAGCCGAAGTTTTCAAAAATCCTTTGCGAAGGGAAAGCATTTCCAGGTTTTGATCTTTTCATTTCTCTTATTTTAGTTGCAAGCATGGATACTTCTCTGTGATAGAATAAAAAGGAATTCATGGTAAAAATAAATTATGCTTCTGGAATTTCAATGCTACCATAGAAAATACCCCGCCTCTGTTGATTTTGTCTTCTGATTTTAAAATTCCTGCCTTGAAAATCATAAATCTAGTGTGCCCTCATTTCTTAATGATTCCAGTTCTGCAATTTAATAGAAACCAAACCCTATGGAGGAAAGTGATTATATATATATATATAAATATAAATTTATGTATTCATGTATATATATATATACCTCCTGTCTTGTATGGCAGAAGGTCATTTACATCCGTCTCGTGGCAGAGTTCAGAAGAGGTTGGAGTGTAGAGGGAGACACCGCCATAGCCATTCCCATGGGATGGCTACCTATGGCTGCAACGTCCCCACAGGCCAAGGCTTGTGGAAGGCGCTGCCCCCACTGGCAGCGTCCTCAATGGAGGCCATGGCTGCCAGTGAGCCTCCCAAAATTCCTATTAGCTTTCGCATGAGAAGAGTTGTTGTTCGCTATGCATTGTTAATTATTTTTGATAAAATATTTATTATTCAATGTAATATATATATATATATATATATATATATATATGTGTGTGTGTGTGTGTGTGTGTATATATATATGTATATATATATGTGTGTGTGTATATATATATATATATATATATATAAAAGACTAGAAAAAATAAATGATGTGCAAACTGTTAGTTAAATGGAATGCTAAAAGAAAAACAAAGAAAATCTATATGGATGCATGGTTATTAATTTATAATATATATTTATATGCATTTACGTATATACAATGTATATACGTAAGTACTTACAAAAATATACATAAACATGTTTAACAAAATGATTGCAGCCATTGGCTAAATATAGTCAGTTTGGGGTGTTAAAATGCATAGATTGAAGTACTTTCCAATATGAACATATTCTCAATTTTCAATGTTAACAAATTCATTGTAATACTGGGTATCGAAAACACAACCAATTTAGGAATATACTCTTATGTGATCATGTTTTTAATTCTCATAGCTGCTGAACTATAAAAGTTGTTTTGAAAGTATAACATTCTAGCCAACCCTAGAATAGCAACTAGAAAGCTTGTGCTTGGTTTTGATTTATGAGCTTATGATCTAAATGTATCTTCTGTAACACAAGCCCAATAGTGAAATTATGCAACATAACTGCATTCAATTAGTTTGAGACTTTATTTTATTAGTAATGGAACATATAACTTGCTGAATTGTTAAAAGAAAAGGATGATATCAACTAGAGATAATGTTGGAGACACTTAGTAATGCTTCGATTAGGCTGAAAGGCCAAATCTTTCAATGTCTTGTTTTTCTTCAAAGTTAAATACTAACAAAGGAAATTGTCATACTTGAAAAACACGATTGATTTACTTATTTAGAATTCAATGTAAGAATGGTTCAATCTCTTAAACTACAAATCTGATTTTGAGATCTTCATATTTAATTATGGCACTTGGTACATTATTCATACTTATGCATTAATTGTGAAATTGTTGAATGATTGCATTCTATGAGATTTAAGATCATGTTAAGTTTGTACTATACTATGGCAACTTCCGGGATAGGATGTCGAATGTGGGTTCACATAGATAGTAGTTTATCCTTTTCGTAAACTACATTTTATATTTCTCTATGCTTGGCCAAGCAATGTACCATTGAAATAGATGGATTAAAAGTCTAGATTATTTGTATTAAGTCTTTGCCACATCCTGATTGCAAGAAATATGTTTTCTAGTTAGGAATGCATATAGGAAAACATGCATGCATCGAGAGTACCCTCCTTCTTTGTTGTTCCAGGTTGATAGGCTCCTCATGCAGGGCCGGGGATTTCTTTGAGTTGGGAAGGAACCTGGGGAAGTCATGTGCTTCGTGGTTGGGTGGAAAAGGCACCTTAACCACACTCTTGGCTTTAGCGCGAGAAGACCGATGGTGTCAAGGTGATTGAGGTTCAGAGATTCTATGGATTGGATAAGCTTCTTATTTTGTACATTGTATGGATTGATGGCCAATTTGTAATTTATAATATCATGGATGTAACTATTGTTGTATATTTGACTTTGTATCACTAAAATAGATGATTTGTAACACCCATTTGAGGTGCATGTAACACAATCTTGCAACTTAATTGAATTAATGTCATTTTGGAACACATGTGGATTGTTCAATTTTATTCATGATATCACTAAGTCATTCTTGTAATGTCAATTGGATATAGAAATGGATACCTTGGAGTGTGTTGAATTTTCATTCTTTACATTTTGGTATTAGAGCGTCTAGGTTAAACTCTTGGACCTATGCCTAATTGCACTTGGTGTTGTGTGTGTTCCAGGATAACTCCATGGATTTTAGAACCTATAAACATGAGAACCATGTGGGTGGGTCCCATGGTGATGTAAATGATAGGTTGGATCAAATTCTAGCTGTGGTGAGCCGACAGGAGGTCAGGCTTGATAGTCTTGAGCAAGATAGACATGGGGGTCTGCAAGGACCAAACTCTGGTGGAAATGAGGAGAATAAAAATGTTGAGCAACTAGAGACTGGAGAAAACCCTAATAAGTTAAGCAAGGTGGCCCAGGAGTTGGGTAAGGACCTTCGAAAGGTCACTCCACCAAAATTTGGTGGTAAAACAATTGGGGATGGAGCAGAAGCCTGGATCATTGAAATGGAGAAGTACTTTGCTCTATGGGATTTGTCTAATGAAACTAAGGCATAATGGGGTTTCTACCAACTCACTGGTGACGCTGCCACTTGGTGGGAAAATGAAAAAGCAGAAAAGCAATTCTTCCATGGTAAGGTGAACTGGGAGCAATTCCTACAATTGTTCAGGAAAAGGTGGCTACCGCAGACTTATTTTGATAAGAAAATGATTGAATTCCAAACTCTCACTCTGGGAGGAATGATAGTGATAGTACTAGGAAAGTTTCTCTCATTTTCTCAAATATGTACTTGAGGACCAGCTGGATGAGCAATTTCAGGTTCATAAGTTTATTTGGGGGCTTAGACCTCAAATAGGAGCTGAGGTAGATATACATAATCTAGCCACCATGGATGAGGCTTTCGAGAAAGCCACTAAATAGGAACAAAAGCTTCAGTAGGTTGTGAACTACAGGAAAAATCGAGATGCAAAGAGGAAGTCCCAAGGGAACCATCGGAATAATAACAATCAGAGTCAGCATAACCAGGGCAAGATCAGTAGGTAGATCAAAAACTTAAAAAGGGGAAATAATTCTTAGGATCGTGAGGATGGGAACCAGAATAATAATAAGAGGATCAATTATCATAACAATAACAATAGGAGAGATGGTTTTGATAGGCCTAGGGAACCCTGCGAAGGATGCTATACATGCAGAGGAGAGCATTATGCTAGTGTATATCCTCAGAGGAGCAGTTAGAAAAAAAAGAACCAACATGATATATATGCGGCAGTTGATAATCACCAAACTGACTATCAGGCTACACATATTCAGTTGTCAGGTAAGCTTTTTGGATGTCCATTTTCTATTTTGATTGATACAAGAGCTACTAATATTTTTGTTGATCCCCATATCATTTCTAAATTATTTGTTAAATCGGGTTATATGTCTAATACATGGAAAGTCCAATGTGGTAATCAGGTAGAGAAAAAGGTAGAGCAATGCCTAGCCTGCGGTGAACTCAAACTTCCTAGTTTCATGATGCAGGTCAATCTTTATGTAGCACGTTTGGGGTCATATGATGTGATTTTGGGGATAAATTGGATTTCAGAGCATAAAGCCCTTGTGGACTGTGAGGAGAAAATTGTAACTTTTTTAGATGATCTAGGTAGAAGGGAGGATATTTATGGTGTTAAAAGACCTCTGGAACTCAAAAAAATTCAGCCATGCAGTTGAAGAAGGAGTGTAGAAGAGGGGGTATCATCTATGCAATTAAGGATACAAATCTTGATAATTCTAAAGCAATAGCTAATGATCATGCTATACTGAAGGAATTATAAGATGTATTTCCCGATGAGTTAACTAAATTTCCCCCCAAGCGGGTCTTTGAATTTTCCATTGAATTACAACCAGGGACTGAGCCATAGTCTAAAGCCCCATATAGGATGAACATCACTGAATTGTATGAATTGAAAGCTCAGTTACATGAATTGTTGAGTCAGGGTTTTGTAAGGCCGAGTATGTCACCATGGGGAGCACCGGTCATTTTCGTGAAAAAGAAGGATGGGACCTTGAGATTATGTATTGATTATAGAATGCTAAACAAGGTAACCATAAAGAATAGGTACCCACTCCCTAGAATAGATGATTTGTTTGATCAAATGAAGGGGGAAAAGGTATTCTCGAAGATAGATTTGAGATCGAGGTACCACCAATTGAGAGTCAAAGATGAGGATATTTCCAAAACAACATTCACGACTTGATACGGGCATTATAAATTCACAGTGCTACCATTTGGATTAACCAATGCTCCAACAAATTTCATGAATCTAATGAATAGAATTTTCAGGGATTGCTTGGATGATTTTGTGTTGGTTTTCTTGGATGATATCTTAATCTACTCCAAATCCGAGGAGGAACATGATAGGCAAAAACACTAACTCATTTGATTGCAAAATCTGATGAAAATTTCTGAGGAAAGCTATATAATCAGATGTATCGTCGAGCACTTGTGCGAAATTTTTATTTTTGAAATTTTTTATCCCCGACGTTCTTTGGAATTTCAACAAACCTTATTTTTCATCGACGTTTTGACGGACTTGCAAAGTTAAATTGTGGCTGACATAAATAAAAATGAGCTCAACTATTTATTGTGACAATGTTTTGCTCAACGATTTTCTTGGGGAAAATCAGAAAAAACTCAAGAAGATATCGCCAGGTTGAGGGTAGTCATTGTCTTTTTCCAGAATTCATTTGTGAAGTCAAATTTGTACTTCCAGGTTTGAAAATCATATTTTAAAGCAACAACTCATCAGGTTTCATTTTTAGTCTTGTCCATTTTTAGAATTTCATTTCCAGATTTTAGACCTAACTTCACAAATTCTTTATAAGGGAATTGTTTATAACTGATGGAAAATTCTTGATGGATTTGGACAAAGATTATGTTTGCAAGGTTTCAATTTTAACCCTAATGATCAATTTTCAATAGATTTGGGAGCCATAACTAGAAAATATCAAAGGCATAGGGATAGCTACAGAGTGAAATAGTTGTCAAGATTCAGGCCTAGAGGGTTGAACAAAGAATTAGGAATGTTTGATAGTGGATAGTTAGAGCCATTTAGCTATAATATTTTTCAAGACTACTTCATAAAGATGTATTTTTCCCTTTGTCAAGTTTCAAAAATAGATTTTAGACCTTAGATGCTAGTGTCTTATAAAAGCAGTTATGGTATATCTATTACCTAAAGTTTTGGAATTCATCTTGACTCTATGCAAATGTATCTATTTTTGATTTGAACAAGAAAGAAAGAAAGCAACCAATTTGTAAATATTGTGAGATATTTAGAGCAACAAACTAAAAAATGAAAAAATTAAGGTCAAGGCATCTCTAGTTTTCTCAGTTCACTTAAACTTTTTAGATGTTGCCAAACATCTAGCAAGCTATAACTATCATGCAGATTATATGATTTCTATTTGTTTTGTACTTTGGAACAATTTACAAGATGAAATTGTCTCCTCATGTAGAAGTATAAGCTACCAAATTCCTTCAAAAATTGGTACAGGAATCAAAAGATGAACCTGTCAAATTGAAAACCAAACTTTTTGTGGTAAGAAGATTTGATTTTGACATGAATGACATGTTGTAACAACTTTATTAAGTAATACAATTTATTTAGTTATTTGACAATTTGGTGATTTGTGTATAGATATGCCACCATATGAAACTAAGTGGAAAAGAGCACTCCTTACCTTATCAAGTAATATCCAGGTAAGATGTTATAAAAAATAACTTGTGATTTTAGTGAAGCTGGTCAACCTACTCATGCTTTTCCATGCTTAATTTTTGTCCTTTTGGATTGAGCTACTTATGATAGATTTTTAACTTTCCTTGCAACCTGTGTATTATCCTCTCAAGTTTTTAACTGGTTAAAAGCAATCTCTTATAAAGGATATAAAATTCCTTAGTACTTTAGATTGTCCTTTATGTTAAGGGAGGCATCTAACTATTGTTTATATAATTCAACTTTATTTGAGAGTAAGCATATTTAATCTCTATGTGGTAGATTTAGACACTAAAAGAAAGTATTTGACCTTATTAGGAAAAATAAAGCAAAAAACGTAAAAGTGCATCAAATCTCTGTTGAAAGTGATCCCATATCCTTTGTGATACCTTCCCTCTAGCAACTTGACTATCCTTTGTCTTTTAGGTTATGCATGAGTTTATTCATTTGATTTCAATGGCCTTGCATAACACTTGAAGAAATTAATTGTGGTAGGTGCTTGAGATATTGTCCATGCACTCCTTAATACACTTGTAGGTTGTCCTCTTTTGAAACTTTGTGAGATGGAAATATTTATTAGTTTACCATACTGCTATGAAGAAAATGAACCCTTGACAAGATTTATGATGTTTTAAAAGCCCTCTTGACTACTCAGTTACTTTTCTTTATGTATCTTTTAAAGTTCGTCATACTACCCTATCGCTATTATTATTAATTTCAATGCCCCCTTCATGGTTATGACATGGACTAATCATTGTTTATTTGAATAGTCATGACTGTGATCTCCTTTTGGGAATCTATAGTAAAGTGTCATGCCTTTCTTTGAAGTCCATTTCCTTAAATCTTTTATCTTTGCTCGTTGCTCCTTACCTCTATAGTATCCCTATATTGCATATACATAATAATAACAATTATGGTGATAACTAGTGGACATGGGTATAACATCAACCATCATACAAATGTAGTTTATATCTGCATATATAATACCCCGAGATACTAATATTGTAGCACTAGTCAAAGAATAATTAGCAAACTATATTTGTTGATCAAATACAATGAAAAATAAAATATATTAAAATATAAAACATTGATCTTTTCTATCTACTCCACTATAAATAATAAATACTTCCAACACTCAAATTGGAAGGAAATTTCTATAGTCTTTATTATTTACAATGGAGTAGATAGAAAAGATCACTGTTTTATATTTTACTATATTTTATTTTGCAAATAGCATTGGACAGTAAACCGGCCAATACACTGTCAAACATAATGATTGGACCCTATGAATATATAGGTTATCAATCTTTAATCAATTCAAATGAGAAATCATACTGACCAATAGTATCAATGAAACTTTGATACTATATAACAATGACTAGTCTCAACTTGATGACATTTCAATACCAATGCATGAATATCATTTGGGCCTCATGGCATTGAACATTGTTTTCATTCAGCCATGATATAATGTTCTTACAGGAAGCACAATACTAGTATGATTGAATGTATCAGAGGAAATAGGAGTTAGAGTATATAAAAAGAGAACAAAAATATTGTAGTGTAACCTTATTATTATATAAATAAACAGAAAAATAGTAAGAGTAGGAACCCCAAATATCATGTTCATTGTCTATGTCAACATGCGTGGACTAGAGTGACCCCTTATCTATTTCAATTGCTGATAAGGTTACGGTTTATTCTTATTCTCCTTTGCATAGTATAAGCTCTAACCAATTTTTAATATTTAGCTTAAAAGTCAAGATAGTATTCCATATTGATTCTATGTCAATAGGAGGGAGGAAGTTGTATATGGATTCTAGAATAAACATTGTAACCAAAGCCATGAATTACATGGATGGAAGAAAATTCAATGCAAATGGCAATAGATTTGACATATAAAACCAGAGGATGGCCCTATGATATTTTGAAGCACTATTGTAATGGTGAATTCAATTTAGATAGAGGTTGGCTTCATAAGTAGATGGAAGTGTATGAGACATTTGAAGTTTCTTGTGAGAACAAGATTTAGCTTAACCTACACAACTAGGCAAATGAAGTGTTGTCTTTACAAAACAATTTTGTCAAGAGTGTGGAAGTGAAGGTCTATACAAGATTGTTTGTATGTATTGTATTCAACCTAAATATGTTAGGATCGGTCTCAACAATCATTTTAGTCTTTCAAAATGATATCATCCTTATTCAGCCATACATTATTTTTTGTCAGATGGATGTAATCATTAAGGAAGACCCTTTCATTATTCCCTTAATGGATTGAACTTTCAAGGAGGCCATCTAATGTTGTTGCCTATTGATATCCAAAGCAGGGATGTGAATAAGACTGATGACTATGCAGGCTATATTGTAGATAAATTCATAGATCTTTTAACTTTATCAAGGCATATAATAGGGTGGTCCACTTCAAATGAAACTCTTTATTATGCCATACTATTTTATTTCCAGAATTCATTTGTGAAGTCAGATTTGTACTTCCAGGTTTGAAAATCATATTTTAAAGCAACATCTCATCATATTTCATTTTTAGACTTGTGCATTTTCAGAATTTCATTACCAGATTTTGTTGTGCAAGTTCAATATTCTGATTTTAGGAGTCTAACAGTTGGAAATCATAGTAAAATCAGAATTTAATAATTTTTGGAATTAGCATTTTAAAGTGTTTTTTGGGGTCATTAACTTCAGACTATCTTCTCTTTTGCAGGGGTGGTTGCATGCCGAATTTTTTGGGTGTAAAATATCATAATTATTAGATTTTGTTACCTATCTATGATTAAAAATTATTAGATTGTGAGTTTGATATTTTTTGAAGATCTAAATATTCAAGCTTGGTAAAGAAAAATCATGTCAAATAATATTAGTCCAAAACAAAATGAAGAGTCACTTGATAGATTGTGGGCTAGGTTGAAAAGAAAGGGTGATGGGAAATGTTATTGTCCTTGCAATAATTGCAAGGGCTTAAAGACGAGAAGACTTTTAATCACAACAGCTGAGAAACATTGTAAGCAGCATGGTCATGTTGAAGGGGGGCATGATTATCGTCCATTGGTAAGTTGTTCATTATATGTGTTTATATTTATTGAATTTGTAAATGTTTATATTGTTTTAACATTTTATATATATAAAAAAAATCACTTGATCATGGTTTATTTGTGTATGTCATTATTATAAAGGTGGGGTGCCCTGGGGCACATGATATGGATTATCATGGCTCGGAGAACGTGGTTTTTCAAGCAGAGGAACATGGAGTTGTGAATATCGAAGATGAAGTTAATGATCCTATGGAAGAAGATGATCATGTGCTAGAAAACACAATTGAAGATGATGGTACAAATAAATTGATCCATGACACATTTAGTGGCACAACTGATCATGTTGATCGAGATGACTTTGATGATGTTCATGATTTACCTATACTTTAGAAGGCATACAAACCCCTTTATGAAGGTTCCCAAACAACTCTTCTCTCTACTATATTGTTGCTGGTGAATTTGAAGGTTATGAATGGTTTATCCAACATAGCAATCTCACGAATGTTAAGGTATGTCATATATGTCATATTTTTTCATCTATTTTAATTGTTGTTAGTACATCACTAGTAAATAAAGGATGAAATATGTACCATTAATATTCTTTATATTAACAAATTATTTTTTGTTGTAGATTGATTGGTGAATTTTTGTAGTCCTTTCTCTTCTCCCTCTCCCTTTATTAAGACTTGTTCTGCAATCTCATTTCATTTTTCCTCTTCCTGATGATGGATCACTGTGTGTGATCCGAAATGTCGACAAACAAACTTACACAGTTGAATCCAAAAGCTATATACTGCAATGTTATGGACTGTGGAAAACTCATATGAATTATAGAATAATTATATTTTAAAAGAGAGTAAGAGAGAGATGGAGGGGTAGAAAGATGGAGAGAGAGGTAGAGAGGGATATATATGGAGAGAGAGGTAGAGATAGACATATTTATAAAGAGAAAGAGAGATATTTATATCTCAGTCTTCCTCTCTATCTCTGTGTTTCTCATTATTTCTCAATTTATCTTCCTCTCTCTATTTATGCATATCTATCTTCATCTATATCTCTCTCTTTCACTCATACACACAAAAACTCTCTATTTCCCCTCTCTGCCTCTATCCTCTCTTTCTCTCACTATTGACCCTTCTATCCCTATCTCCCTATCTCTCCCCCCTCTCTATCTATATCTCATTATCTCTACCTCTCTCTTTTCTTCACTCCATCTCTCCCACTCTATATCTCTATCTCTATTTATTTATATCTCTCACTCCTCTCTCTATCTATTTCTATCCCTATATCTTTACCTCCATCTCCCTATCTATCTATCTCTCTCTCCCTATCTCTCTCTATCTCTCTCTATCTCCCTCTATCTATATTACTCCCTCTCTCCTCTCTATCTATTGAGCTGTCTCTTCCTCTCTCCCCATATCTCTCTCCATATCCCTCCTCTACCTATCTCTCTCCCTTTCTCTTCCTCCCTCTCTCTATCTCTCCCCATATCTCCTTCTGATGCAGACCCAGGAGGTTCAATTATGCTGATTAGGCCTATTTTTCAAAGCAACATGCCTTTAAACCTATCATAGGACCATGAAACCTTGGTGCAGAAATTCATATGCCTTCAAACCTCCAAAATCACAAAAATATTCCATTGGTACGGACAAATACATGCCAAACTTGAAAAACCTTGTTTTAGGCACAATTCATGAGGGTTTATTGAAAATATGGGTTCCAAGACTTATCATAACATTCCACTACATTAGAACTTCATAAAATGACCTGCAAAAACTCAAAACACTATCACATATAGAGTTCCAATCATATTTTTCCAAAACCTTACTTTAGTTCCTCAATTTCACTTGGAAAACTCATGAAAACACCCTAGGGCATCCCCCTAAAACCATACAACTTGTATTTTATGCATCCCAAACCATTGGTACATCTAAAATTCCATGAAACAAGTCATTCCACCGAGTTACAGGGCTGGACAGCAAGTGGAATGACTAGAACATCATTTTTTACACCAATCAAACCCTCAAATTAGTTAGAAACAGGCAGTCCCAGAAAAATGAAGAGATCTCTCTCAAAACTCAATATTAGAACCTCTAATTGGATTCAGATGAAAGATATTTCATTCCCCTACAAGATGATATAAGTCTCAGATCATATGGTGATGGTACAGATCCGTACAATGCTTGCAAAGTTCAGGAAAACAGGAAAAACATGGGATTTGAGACCACCCGGCAGTAAAACAAGGATATCTCACTCAATTTTTAATGAAATCACACCATTCCAATGCCAAAAGAAAGGTTATTAAATTATCTATCTAACCATAATAGGCTTGTAGTGTAAAACAATACGTAAAGGTCGTACAATGCACGGGATCAGCAATTTCTTAATGGAAAACACAAAAAAACAGCAAACTTCTTATTAGAAACTCATTCCAAACTTCTCCAACAGCCTCTCTTCGAGATATTCCAACAATATATCATGTAATCACATCCAAACCACCCCTTGAACCGACCAACTACCATAACCACCTTTTGTTAGAGTCTAAGATGACAATTTTTGCCAATTTTGCTCTTAATCACTATCCCATTACAACTTGATCAACTTGATTTTGCAAATACCACCTAACTGACCTATTAAGCCCTCCAATACATTTAAAATTCTCATTGAGACCTTATTTAACATGGAATAAGACCCTAATCCCCATATCCCTTAAAACTCATGATTTCACATGGTTTTTGCATTATGAATCAAACTGACAAATTCAACTAAATGATTCAAAACCTTTTCAAATTACATTATGACTGGTCCTTTAGACCTTATTAAGCATAAATGAACATAAGACACACCTAGGTATCAACTTAGACTTCACAAGGTGTAGGTGCTCTTGCACCATACAACCCCCCATAAAAAAAAGACTCTTGCCCCAAGAGTGGAAACTTGTTCTTGGCCTTCTCATTGCTGCTTCAAGCATCTTCAGACCTGGTACTGATCTCTTTAGTCCTGGATCAAAATTTGGTGTTGTTCTACGCCTTAGACCTGTAGACAAACAAACATTAGAATCATATAAACCTGCTTTCTTCCTTGCTCCACCCATACATGGATAGCTCCTCACCATTCCTTGCACATTCTGCCTTACTGGCTCTGTGATCAGACCTGCATGCCTCTGCTTAATTTGTTCCTTTTGTAATGCCCCTAGACCTGCCATGTCACCATCCTCTTGTGCCCCTGCACTAACAACTCTATCCTCTTTTGCATTACCAAATTTCACTTGGCTTGCAGCAACCTTCATAGTAATGGGACACACCATGGTCCCAACAACAATTTCACCCTGTCCTTCATACTCCCTTGCACACTTAGCACTTACCTTGATCAAATCAGACTTAGGCTTGAGTTCTCTCTTTGCCCCTTGCAAAAAGAAACTCCATACTGTCTTAATATCATTTGTGGGTGCCTTCCTTGCTATCACAACACCACCAATCTGTTCTAAACCTGCAATCATATCAGACTTACTGTCCTCAGGCCTTAAAGGCTCCTTCTTGCCAAACAACACTACCTTAGACTTACCCTTATCCCTTACACTTGTTTTCAAGGGAAGCAACTTAAAAGTTTTGTCCTCCTTCTTGATGGTGTATGTGTTCTCCCAGCCATCATATATAGACCTCCTATCAAATTGCTAAGGCCTCCCTAAGAGTACATGACAACAATCCATTGGCAAAATATCACATAGAACCCTATCCTTATACTTTCCAATCTGAAAATCAACATATGCTTGCTCTTTTACCACCAAAGTTTGATTATCATTGACCCAAGAAACTCTATAAGGTGATTCATGAGGTAACTTTTCCAAACTCAACTTATCCACCATCTCCCTAGACACTAGATTATCTTGAGAACCAGAATCAATGACAACTTGACACACTTTACCTTTGCTTTTGCATGTAGTTCTGAATAGGCTCCTTCTTTGATTCGAATCTTCCTCCTTGGATGCTTGCAACACAGTTCTCTTTATCATGAGTGCCTCTCCTTCTTCTGATGTAAGGTTGACTATAGGTGAATTCCCACTCTCTTCATCTTCATGCACTAATTGATTCCTCCTTTCTCCACCATAAGAGCTTGAGGCTTGCTTTTCAGGACACTTGAAGGCTGGGTGTCCAGGCTGGTTACAATTGTAGCATCTTCATGAGAATTGATAGGAACCTCTTCCTCCACCAAATCTGCCTCTTGAACCTCTCCATCCACCTCTAGAATCAGATTGATCTTGGTCCTTCTTATCACCTCCTTGACTCTCATTGTTTTCCTTGAAATTAGGATTGAATCCTCTTCCTCTAGAAGTGTTGCCTCTTCCTCTTGCTGCTTTGTCTTGCCTTCTCTTCATTTTCTCCTCCACCCTAATAGCCATTTGATAACAATCCTCTACACTCCTAGGGTTAGCCAAAACCAATTCATCTTGTATATTAAGCCTTAAACCACCAACATATCTAGCAATCTTTTCATCTTCATTCTCATGATGACCAGATCTTAAACTCAATTTATAAAACTCCTCAGTATAAGACTTAATATCCATTTCCCTTTGTCTTAAGTTTTGCAATCTCTTAAACAATTGAACTTGGTGATCCTTGGGTAAGAATTTACCTTTGAGTTTTGATATTATCTTATCCCATGATGTGATCTTAGACTTTCCTTGCTTCCTCCTCTTAGATTGAAGGTAATCCCACCATACCAAAGCATGACCTTGCAACGTAGTTTTTGCAATCTTGAGCCTTTGTTCTTCAGGAACCTCATCACATTCAAAATGGTTATCAATTGCAACAATCCAATCCAATAGTTCTTCATCATTTAAACTACCACCATACTTAGGAACATCAAGTTTTACCTTGGGCTTGTCATTCTTTATTGCCTTCAGCAACCTTGCAATTCTTTGATCCTCTGGAGTAAGCTCTTCTTCCACATCTTCAAACTCCTCATCTTCCTCTTCTTCAGTCTCAGTCTCTTCCACTTCCCTTCTTTTGTTTGTCTCCAAGGCTATGACTCTCTCTTCCAACTCTCTGAGTTCTCTTGCATGCCTATCTTTCATCTCCTTCATCTCTTTAGCCATATCATTCTTCTTTGGAGGCATCTTGTCAACCTTGCCTCTTCTTCAACCCTGCAAAATGAAAATAGATCTACTTCCTGATGCTCTGATACCACTATGATGCAGACCCAGGAGGCTCAATTATGCTGATTAGGCCTATTTTTCAAAGCAACATGCCTTTAAACCTATCATAGGACCATGAAACCTTGGTGCAGCAATTCATATGCCTTCAAACCTCCAAAATCACAAAAATATTCCATTGGTACGGACAAATACATGCCAAACTTGAAAAACCTTGTTTTAGGCACAATTCATGAGGGTTTATTGAAAATATGGGTTCCAAGACTTATCATAACATTCCACTACATTAGACCTTCATAAAATGACCTGCAAAAACTCAAAACACTATCACATATAGAGTTCCAATCATATTTTTCCAAAACCTTACTTTAGTTCCTCAATTTCACTTGGAAAACTCATGAAAACACCCTAGGGCATCCCCCTAAAACCATACAACTTGTATTTTATGCATCCCAAACCATTGGTACATCTAAAATTCCATGAAACAAGTCATTCCACCGAGTTACAGGGCTGGACAGCAAGTGGAATGACTAGAACATCATTTTTTACACCAATCAAACCCTCAAATTAGTTAGAAACAGGCAGTCCCAAAAAAATGAAGAGATCTCTCTCAAAACTCAATATTAGAACCTCTAATTGGATTCAGATGAAAGATATTTCATTCCCCTACAAGATGATATAAGTCTCAGATCATATGGTGGTGGTACAAATCCGTACAATGCTTGCAAAGTTCAGGAAAACAGGAAAAACATGGGATTTGAGACCACCCGGCAGTAAAACAAGGATATCTCACTCAATTTTTAATGAAATCACACCATTCCAACGCCAAAAGAAAGGTTATTAAATTATCTATCCAACCATAATAGTCTTGTAGTATAAAACAATACGTACAGGTCATACAATGCACAAGATCAACAATTTCTTAATGAAAAACACAAAAAAACAGCAAACTTCTTATTAGAAACTCATTCCAAACTTCTCCAACAGCCTCTCTTCGAGATATTCCAACAATATATCATGTAATCACATCCAAACCACCCCTTGAACCGACCAACTACCATAACCACCTTTTGTTAGAGTCTAAGATGACAATTTTTTGCCAATTTTGCTCTTAATCACTATCCCATTACAACTTGATCAACTTGATTTTGCAAATACCACCTAACTAACCTATTAAGCCCTCCAATACATTTAAAATGGTCATTGAGACCTTATTTAACATGGAATAAGACCCTACTCCCCATATCCCTTAAAACTCATGATTTCACATGGCTTTTTGCATTATGAATCAAACTGATAAATTCAACTAAATGATTCAAAACTTTTTCAAATTACATTATGACTGGTCCTTTAGACCTTATTAAGCATAAATGAACATAAGACACACCTAGGTATCAACTTAGACTTCACAAGGTGTAGGTGCTCTTGCACCACCCTCCCTCACTCCCTCCCTACCCCCTATCTATCTATTTGTCTCCCTCTATCTCTAGACATGTCTCTCTCTCCTTCTCACTCTTCCTAGAACTCTATATTTATTATCTCTTTTCCCCTTTATCTCTATCTCTCTATATTTCTTCTTTCATCTCTCTCTCTATCTCTATCTCTCCATCTCTCCATCTCTCCATCTCTCTACCATATATATCTTCCTCACTCTACTTCTCTTTATATATCACTTCCCATCTCTATATGTATCTTTCTATATATCAATCTTTCATTCTCCGTCTCTCTCTCTCTCTCCCCTCTCTCTCTCCCCTCTCTCTCTCCCCTCTCTCTCTCCCTCTCTCCTTCTCTCCATATCCCCCTCCTCCATCTCCATCTCCATCTCCATCTACATATCTATCTTCCTCTCTATCTCTATCTCATTACCCCTCTCTTGATCTCCCCCCTCTTTCTCTCCCTCTTCCTCTCTTCCTATAGCAAAATTAATATGATTCAAGTAATGGAGCTTGATTATCTTCCTAATTCAGAGGTTTTGTAAGTGGATGCATAGTTGCTTTGTACTTATCATTTCTCCATTGAGACATTTTTTGCACAAACATATCATTGGCTAAATAACCTACCAATTGACCTCATGTACTACACAAATGTATAAAAAATAGACAAATTTTTCTCTAATTAACCTTCCACACCTCTTCGTGTACCCATTGCACACCAATGTGCAATTACTAGTTATTTGTTACTTTTAAATTTTTTGTTTGTTTTTAATCTCTTTTCAATTTTCTTGTTAATTTATTTTAAATTTTAACATTTTTTATATATTCTTATTTGTAATTTTATATTTTCGTACAATTTATTTTCTGATTAATTATTTATAATTTATAATTTATAAGTAAACAGATAATTTATAAATTTTATGTTTACTTATAAATTATAATTTATATACTTATAATCTCTTTATAATTTATTCTCTTTTTTAAATTTGTTATAATTTAAAACATATTTCTTATTTGGTTATTTTCTCTTTATATATTATATATTTTAATTTATTTTCTTCTAATTTATTTTGTTTATTGTTAAAATTATATGTTTATTTTCTTGTTATTTATAATAATTTTTATTTATTTTTAAATTTTATTCCTATTATTTTTTTGTTTGTTAATGCCTAATTTACTATTATGTTTTTTATAAAATATTTTTCTTTTAAACTTTGGATTTTTAATATTTTATTTTTTGGTTCATTTAATTTTTACTATTTTTTATCAATACGTTTATTTACATTTCCTTTATTATAATTTTTGTTTATTCTTATAATTATATGTTTATTTACTTACATTTTTTTTATTAATTTTTGTTTATTTATATTATACTCTTTTACTTATTTATTTTTTTCTCTTAATTTATTATTTTCATGTTTTTTTACTTCTTTTATGCTTATTTACTATTTTTGTTTATTTATTTATTTTTATTTGTTACTTTTATTAATTTTTTATCTTGTCTTTTTAAATTATATGTTTATTTACATATAATTTACAATTTATTTGTATTTGTATTTTTTACATTCATTTAAAATTAAGCTTCTAATTTAATTTTGAAAGTCTCCTTGATTAAATTTTATGTTTCGTTCTTATTTTATATATATATTTTTTAATTTATTATTTTTTCATTTAATTATACTTTTTGTGTTAACATAT